>APFE030569948.1:32804-176988 GCA_000404065.3 Pinus taeda
TCCTCAAGCCATGTCATCAACATCACTGAGATCTTCAATTAGCATGCTCTCCAAGTAGGAATCACTCTCATCTTGAGGCTCTTTCTCATCCATAGCAACTAGAGGTAGCTCAATAAGGCCATCTGGTTGTATCTCCTCGCCCACACACATAGCATCATTTGTGTATTGGCCCCATCTCTTGAAAGGACCCTCCTTGTAACCAAGATCTTTTTGAGATATGAGACAAAGTGTGCTATGAATATACACTAAGTTCTCTGCCTTCTTTGAACCCAACCTATTTCTCTTTACTGAATGGATAAAGGCATAAGTATTCAAATTCCTCTCTAAAGATGCAAAACTAGCTACTTGGAATATTAGGGGAAGCCCATTAAATTAATTAAAAATTTAAAAATAAAAACTAAAATGAACTCCAAAGAACCCGATTTTGGGGTTCCAAGTACCCATCATCAGGTTCTTCGTACCTGTCAAGACAAAAATACCCAATTTTATTTTAATGGAGAGCCCGGTTCTTCATAGAAGAACCCGGTTCTTATGGGTTCTTCTCAGAAGCACCCATACAAAAATCCGGTACTTGGGTTCGAGAATCCGAGACGAGTTCGAGAACTCCACCCCGGGTTCGGGAACCCATGCAACATATATATATATATATATATGCTGCTGCCAAGATAGCCAAACACCCTGAGCTGCCAAGACCGACACCCTGAGCTGCCAAGACCGGTTGTCAGCGAAACACCTTGGACCTCTAACCTATCTTCCTATGCTAAGTGACTCAGCTTACGAACCAGAGCTCAACGAACCGGAAATAGGCTTTTATCCTTACAGTGCTTATTAGAAGCTTCTTTTAGCACCATGCTTACCCAAACACAGTAGCTTAAAACATCAGACAAGGATAAAGATCTATTTCCCATCCAATGAATAGCTATCCCCGCACCTTCGCCGAGATCTTGGCATGAGTTTCCTCCCCTCCAACTGGGGTTACCTTTCACTGATGTCCTACCAGCCCAGATAGGAAAGTGAAGGAAAGACACCTAAGGGGTTTATTTTTTATTAAATTATATGGTGAATCGGTAACTGTAAGTCCTAATCTATGGGAGACACGGGATCAATCTCGGTAGCTGGCTCTATAATACAAGGAGCGGGAAAGACACTTCGGTTTTTTTTAGGAGCGGGAAAGACACTTGGGTTTTTATTTTTTATTTTTTTAACCACATCGTGAATCAATCCTAATCTATGGGAGACCCACGATCAATCCTGGTAGTTGCCTCTATAATACCAGGAGTACATCCAACTACTTGCAAGTCGATATACTAAGATCCTATGATTTTAGCAAGACTCACCAAGACAGGATTGGGGAATCTGCCCCTTTAACTATCATCACAGCACTCATGAGATTTAAACTGTGGTCTCCCAAGCTTCGCCCAAATAAACTTACCGTCAAACCACACATCACTGTACTTCAAGAATTTATTCTGCTAGGGTTTGATAAATTTAGAGCTAATAACGGTTTAGGTAATATGAACACACTAACTGTGAAATTGTGCACAACAAGAAAAGACATATATATCCCGACAGTAAGATGGAATAACTAACCGCTTAGCCACTAAGATTCCGCTGCATCTACATTATGTTTCTCTCTCTACGCCTTTCACCTTCTTCACTGTATCTGCACTTCGCATTAATAAAATAAAGCAAATAAATAACAAATATCTAATAAATGAAACTGGAATTTCACTATGCAACATACTTTCTTTGATTGAACAACCCATTATAGCCCATCCTGGTTTTTCTGTTTTATGCACAGAACGCCATCCCTCTTGCCCGCAAAAACGAAAGGGAAAAAATGGAAGAGGAAACCAACCACCCAGATGAAAAAAAATACAAAAACAAATACAGATAATTGAAAACAAGACAAACCACAAAGCAAAAGAAAGCATGGCCATGCTAGACTCCAGTCTACAAAACAAAACTAAAAACAGAAATCAACCAACCAAACCAAAAAGAAAAAACAGTATCTATTCTGCTTTGCTCTCTCAACAAATTATCTACAAGGCATAGCATGCCCTGCTCTGTTCAACCCCAACCTTGCTCTGCTCTTTTCTCTTTTCCAAGATTCAACCCCAACACCAAAAATACTCTGTGCTCTGCCCTCATCTCGTCTCCCTTCGAACCTAAACAATGATGCCATTCTGTCTATCTCTATTATCCAACATTCAACCGCAACTCCAATACTCTCCAACATTTAACACCACCTCCAATATGCTCTCCCCGCCTCCTCTTTTCTCCCATCCAACCCCAAGGTATTAAGCTCTGCCCGCCTCTCCCACAATAAACTCTCGTATACTCTGCACTCCTTTTATCTGTCTTCCTCTGCGCTCTGTCTTACCTGTCTCAGCCAGGGCAAGGCACCTCTGTCACCTCATAACATAGACAACTCAACCCATATACCAAAACCGCTCTGATCCTCTGCCTCAGATGTGTATTTAAAGGCCGAATAGGACTCCAATATCACTCTGAACTTGTAATGCAAGCCTTCCAGCGGCTATAATTTTTCTTCGCGTTCACGCGTCCAAAGGCTACCAAAATACTGCTTTAAAAGCACACCAAATTGTTATTTATTTTGAATTATTTGAAGGCCCCGATTCCCTTTCATGTTTTTAATAGTCAGACATAGATGCTTCACTTGAAGTCATTTAGTGTTTTCTTAATTAAATTGGCATTCCTTGTAAATTGATGATAAAGTAAATTTTAGGAAGGTTTTAATTTTATAAAAGTATTGTAATTAAGGCAATTTTATAATAAATATATGCGAAATTAAAATAAATGTATAAATATGTTTTTAAATTATTTAAATGATTTGTAAATTTTTTTTAGGTTCATGGATTTTTGCTTAATAAATTAATGGCAAAGTAAAATAGGCCAAAGATATTTTTTCTCGGGAGTTGAAATTAGGTGGAGAGATAACATCCTCAGCGATTTAGTTTTCCAACATAGAAATTAAATTTTATATATAATATTTTGGTTATGAAATGAGTTATGGTTTTTAGGTATGTGGTATTTATAAGATATAGTATTGTTCCATGACATTGTAACAATGCTTATTTACAATTTAAGAATATCTATAGTAAAATGGAGAGCAAATTTCAATAATTAAGAATGTTGTTACATATTTTTTTAAATCAATATATGTTTAACTCTATATATGGCTACACTGGCATATAAATTAAACATATATACATTTAGAAAAACATATAACAATATTTTTAACTAGGGAAACTCATCCCCACTTTATCATATTTGCAAATATGTTTTATTACAATAACATGAACCAATATCATAGCTTGTCAATACCACATGGCGAAAAAAATCCTAACTCATTTCATACTACACTTGTTTAACATTTTCTTTAAGTAATCATTTTAATTAAAAGAATATGATCTTTTTTTAATTAATCAATTTAATTAAAAGGACAAAAATAGCATATTCACTTTGTAGATACTTAGATTGTGCATTCTACTAAGAATGTTCTAAAATATTCCTAGAAATCTCATCCGCTTAATTATTCTTGATAATAAAATTAAAATTAAAATTAGTGAAGCTCTATTCCAAAATAGACACATATGTTGGCATAATTACAAATCTGAATTTATAAACGCAAGTAATTTAATAAGTTTAAGTATAATTTTTAATTAAATGGTGATGTTAAAAAATATTTATTTTTTATTAAATGGTATCTAGCACAACTATATAAATTAAATGTGGTGTAACCCAGCCCAATGGCCCACGCTTTTACACGTCTGAATGTGAAGATGTGTCAACAAAATATCTCCCGTTCCCTTGCGTGGAGATCGTCTGCGGGATTTTTACAGTGGTTGGCAGCTATGAGTTTAATTTCGGCAATTAATGATCCATCCTCTTGCCTCGATCCTGTATCCACTTGTTCTTTGTGCCAAAACCACCGAACCTTGTGGGTTATTCTGGATTGTTCTTTCACACTGAAAATGTTCGTGAGGGTTTCCTCGGTTTGCGCTGTGGAACGTTGTCTTGTTTGCAATTGTGAGTATTGGTTGCCTTCTGTTGATGATGGTGCGCGAACTCTCCTACGCTCGGTTTGCCTGTGAACTTAAAGGAAATGCTGCTCGAATGCTATTGTTGCTCGGCTCTGAAATGTGGTTTCGAACCTGGTAAGTCTTGTTGGTTATTCTCCTTATGCATGTGTGTGTTTTGTAAGCAATTTCCAGTGGTTTGTGCTCACTGTAGTTTGCTTATTGTCTGCGAATATGCATACATGGTTCAGTCAGGGTTTATTGTAGACTTTTCTCTCCTTTTATTATGATTCTGGATATGTGTCGTGGTTTAATTTTGCTTTCCGAGATTCTGTTGTTTCTTGGCCCGAATCTGGGTTCAATCCTCACGCCTTCTATTACTCTGGGTTTTCATTCTGCGGCATTGGTGTTTGTCTTGAGCACAGGACCACATTGGCGGTCGTTCATCGACTGGAACAGGTATTAACTCTCATCCCTGCTTCAATTATGTTCTGCTCCTTTTATTATGACTTACCCTCCTGGCTCCTTTGGTCTCCAGTTATACAACTTGTCCAGGATGTCGCTGTGGCTAAACTTCGACTCGGCTTACTCAGGTATTCTGGTGTTTTTTTGTTCTCCACTTGCAGTGGTGTATTTCCTTGAAGGGTTTTTCCCTTTTACACTTGTAACTCGGTTGATGTTGCTGGTTTCAGGTCGTTGGTGGCGACCTGGGTACACGAGTTCTCCAATCTCTGTTAACACAGTAAATTGGTAGGCCTGAATCCTCAAATTTTTCGGTTTGTCTCTTCGAACGGTCGATGACCACGGACGTTGTAGGATTATCTGTGGTTCTTGGTCATTGTATGTAATTTATCCTTGCTGTGTCTTTCTCTGTCGATGTTGTGTAAGGGTTGATAAGTGGGAAGGTCGTTGTTGTTATGGTTGAACCCTCGTCCAGGGTTTTGGTTTGTGACGCCACTTCAGTCATACACTTAATATTATGTTGTTTGTGGAAATGAAATCCTTCGTATGCGCATGTATTGTATTTGACAGTGATAAATAGTAATGCTTATCGATGACGTTCGATTTTTCAATGGAATTTACAAATATTACACAGCAATGTTACCTCTGTTCTGTGGTCGTTTTTCTGGGTACAAATGTTTTCCCGTGGTTGTCTCCTGTGTACAATTACTCTTCTCGGACTTTGGGTAATTATGCCTCTTGGTCCTTGTTTGATTGTGTGCGGAAAGCACGTCCAATGCTTGGAGATAAATTGTATGTTCGTATTCAGGATATAGGACAGTATATTATACAGACATTCTCAATATGTTACTTTATCAAACTGTAATGAAAAATTGATATTAGGATGAACAGTAGAAATGTATACAGATGGACAATAGTTTTGAATGTTATATGCTTATAGCTTGTTCGTTTTTATTTCTCTTCTTATGCAATTTCTAAACCCCTTTTCTCTGTTACATTTTGGCTTTTATGCCCTTCCATTTCAGTTGATTTTGCAGTTAATCAAACTGTCATCGAATTTAGTTACAAAAAGATCTTGTTATCATTAATAACCATATTTGCGTGACATTACAAGATTTGTATGAACAGTTTGTCATTACTCTCCTAATTCAACGAACTATTCCCTAACTAATGTTCGAGCTACAGTAATTCTAGTTATTTAATTAAAAATGCCTGAATCCACCAACTCTGTAAAAAACAAGTTAAAAGAAAACTATCTCATGAAAATGTAAAAATAAATAATGTAGTTGATCAATAACCTGCAAACCTAGTTGAGACTTTACCCAGTTACCGCAAGCTGGATGCTCTTGCATCAAGCTCCCAGGGTAAAAAGAGATCATGACTCCGGTCCATGAGCTCCTCGACTGAAGTTCCTGTTTGCCCAATCTGCCTAGTGTCAAGCCATGAGCTGTCCTCAATCGGACGGTTCTTCCACTTGACCAGGTACTGTAAGTAATTTTTCCGCCAAGTACATCTAGCTACCTGAGTTTCGAGGATGCCTTCGATCTCAGGCGGTTGAACATAAGGCATCTGTCTCTTCCAAGTTTCTCCATCTTCCTGGGTATTCCATGTGGATTGTCCAGGTCCATCTTTTTTTTTTCTCCATGGGGTCGTCTGTGTACAGGAACAAATCTGCTACATTAAAGATAGGTGAAATGCCTATCCCAAGTGGCAATTGTATTTCATAGGCATTTGCCGAAAATTTTCGTAAAACTTTACAAGGTCCTATCTTTTTGTACTTCAGTTTATTGTATGTACCCTTAGGGAAACGTTCCTTACGTAAGTGTGGAAGGACTTCGTCCCCCACTTCAAACTGAACTTCCCTCCTCTTTAGATCTACATGTTGTTTATATTTTAAGCTGTTGTCCTGCAATTTTTCCTTCACCTGTTCGTGTAAGTCTCTCATTGCATTAGCAAAATCCTCTCTGTCTACACTCCATCGTTCCTGTAAGCCAAGATCCCGAAGCTCATGTACTCCGCGAGGGTGCATGCCATATAACATCTGAAAGGGACTGAGACCTGTGCTACAATTGGGTGAGTCGTTGTAGGCAAACTCCGCTTGCACTAGCACCCGATCCCACATCTGTGAATTCTCCCCGACCAAGCTATGTAGCAGGTTTCCCAAACTCCTGTTCACAACTTCTGTCTGCCCATCAGTTTGCGGGTGATATGCAGAACTGTAGCTTAAGTGGGTGTTCATTTTTTTCTATAAGGTACGCCAAAAATGTCCCGTGAACTTCACATCCCTATCTGAAAGGATGGTTTTTGGTAATCCATGTAACCTGACAATCTCATTAAAAAACAAGTGGGCCACGTGAGTGGCGTCACTAGTTTTCCGGCAAGGTATAAAATGTGCCATTTTTGAGAAACGGTCCACCACTACCATTACTGAATCATATCCTCTTTGTGTTTTTGGTAGTCCTAAAACAAAGTCTAGACTAACAGAATCCCATGGCCTGCTTGGAACAGGTAATGGTGTATATAGTCCTGTGTTCTGGTTGTGCCCCTTCGCCAATTGGCACACCTTACTCTTAGTCACAAAACATTGTACGTCTCGTCGCATTCTTGGCCAAAAATAGAAATGACTAAGTTGCTCAAGGGTCTTATCTATACCGAAGCTTCCAACCAAACCCCCGCTGCGTTTTTCGCAAATAATATTCTCTCTCATTGAACAATTGGGTATACACAGTTGTCCTCCTTTAAACAACAACTTTTCTTGTATATTATAATCCAACCAAGGACTATTACCCCTTATCAAAGGGTTCTGGCACGCCTCATAGGCTTCACTGAAATCTGCATCTGTCTGGTAAAGGTCCCGTAAATGTTCAAAACCCAACACCTATACAGCGCTCTCCTGCAAAAGTAGAGCCTTTCTACTTAATGCGTCGGCCACCTTGTTTGCTTGCCTGCTAATGTGCTTAAGCACGAAGTTAAAACTCTGTAAATACTCCACCCATTTGGCATGTTTATGGTTGAGTTTGTGCTGCTGCATTACATATTGTAGTGCAGAATTATCTGAGAACAGCACGAATTCATTCCCCAGTAAGTAATGCCTCCAGTGTCTTAAGGCCTGTACAACTGCATAAAATTCTTTGTCATATGAGGAGTACTTCTGTCTACTCTCATTCAGCTTTTCGCTGAAAAATGCCACAGGTCTGTCCTCCTGACTGAGTACAGCCCCGATCGTTGTCCCGCTAGCGTCACAACGTACTTGAAACAATTTCTGAAAATCTGGTAGCCTGAGGATCGGCCTTTCAGTAATCTTTCTTTTCAACAACTGAAAACTTTTCTCTGCTGCTTCCGTCCACCGAAAAGGTTGGTTGGCCTTTTTGATGGTCTCCAGCATAGGTGCACAAATCCCGCTGAAATTCTTAATAAACTTCCTATAGAAACTTGCTAACCCGTGCAAACTACATACCTCAAATAAATTTTTCGGAGACGGCCAATTTACTATTACTGCTACCTTCTCCGGATCCATCTTCAGTTCGTTTTCTGCTATCAAAAATCCCAAATAAATTAATTCCCTTTGTAGAAAAGTACATTTCTTCAAGTTTATCAGTAGTTTGTTCTGTTGTAGTTTCTCCAACACTTTGCGCACATGTCAAAAGTGTTCTTCTTTCGTCCTGCTGAAAATAAGGATGTCATCTAAATAAACTATCCCAAATTTCCCAATACATTCTTTCAACATCTCATTCATTAGCCTCATGAATGTGTTGGGCGCATTACTCAACCCGAATGGCATGACCAGCCACTCATACAGTCCCTCATTTGTTTTAAAAGTTGTTTTCCACTCGTCCCCCTCCCGTATCTGAATCTGATGATACCCACTTTTCAAATCTATTTTGGAGAAGTAAGCCGCCCCACTTAAACAGTCCATCATATCATCCATATGCGGTAACAGAAATCTGTACCGGATGGTGATTTTATTGATGACCCTTGAGTCGGTGCACATCCACCATTCTCCTCCCTTTTTGGGGGCAAGGACTGTTGGCACAACACATGGGCTCAAGCTTTCCCTTATTAAACCTTTGTCCAACAGTTCTTGCACATGTTTCGTGATTTCCTCATTATCCTTGGGGCTCATTCGATAGGCTGCTTTATTTGGTACACTGGCTCCGGGTATAAAATCAATATGGTGACTAATACTCCGCTTGGGGGGCAACTTGTCTAGCAAGTCATCCACTACTATATCTATAAATTCTTCCAACATTTGATGTATCTCTATGGGCAAATCTGCTATTTCTGTGTGTAAGAGAACTGTCCTTGTTTTCTTGACTACAGCATAACCTATTTCGCTGCCCTCTACCTGTTTTAAAAACTGCTTTCCACTCACTAACAATGCTTTGGGTTCACTTGTTTCAGCTGCTCCTTTCTCTTCTTTGATAGGCACAAGGGTATGCCTGACCCCATCTTTCTCGAATTTATAACAATTCATCACTCCATCGTGTGTTACCTTCCTATCATATTGCCAAGGCCTGCCCAGCAATATGTGACATACGTCCATCGACATGATGTCACAGATAATTTTATCCTTATACCTACCTATCTGAAACTCAACCTCACTTTGCTCGTCCACCAGCAATTGGTGCCCCTTTTGTAACCATGAAACTCTATATGGATTGGGATGCTTTAAATGCTTTAGCCCCAGCTTTTCCACCATTTCTGTGGATACCAAATTGTCAGAACTTCCACTGTCAATTATCATCCTACAACACTTACCCTGTGATTTGCAAATTGTCCTGAACAGAGCTTTCCGTTGCGTCTGTTCGGTACTCTCGTCGACTGGTTTCAATAGTACCTTATGCAACACCAAAGCTTCTCCCGTCTCTGGGGCATTCTCTGCCTCTTGAGTGAGTGCTACTGTTTCCTCCGATTGTGCCACATATGCACCCTGCTGTCCAGCTGAATTTGCTTCTGGACACTCAAACGAGCGATGCCCCCACTTGTGGCATCTATAGCATTGATAACCAGTCCCTCTTCCTCGGCCATTTCCTCTGTCGTGTTGGGACGATCTGCCGCCTCTCATATTGTCTCCTTTTTCTGTTGTTCCCGAAGTTTTCAAACTGCTAGTTTCCTCACTGTTGCTAACAGTCCGGCCCCTGCCATAGGACTGGCCTTTCCCTCTGTCGGATCCTCGTCCTCTCCGGGCATCCTGTCTTCGGGTAATTTTCTCCTCCGCTTTTACTGCGCTCTGGTATGCCTCCTCAGTATTATTTGGAGACAAAATACTTATTTCATTCATAATTTCCATTCTCAGTCCATTAACATACTTGGTTGTCCTTTCTGCAGTATCTTCTATATATCCGGCTCGCAAATTCACTCGGTAGAACTCCTCTGTGTACTCCTTTATAGTCAATCCTCTCTGCCTTAAGTTCTATACTTGTCTATGTAACGCAATTTGATAGTCCCTTGGCAGAAATATCCCTTTCAACTTGGCCACCATTCTTGACCAAGTTTTAATCGACGCTTTATTCAACCTCTTCCTCTCATTCTGGACATTATCCCACCACAAAGTTGCATGTCTTTTCAGCTTCATCGCTTCGAATTTGACTCTACGGTCTTCACTAACTTCCTCGCACTCAAAATACTTGTCCATCTCACTAATCCAATCCAACATAACATCAATAGACAAACTACCATCGTACGTCGGGAGTTCTGGTTTAGGTCTACTGTTTGATAGTAAAACAGACTTCAGCAATTTCACCTCTTCTGATTCACCTTCAAGTCCATCTGCTGCCACTTCTACTTCCTCTTCACTTACATCGCCCATTTCTGGATCTCTTCGCCTACCTGCCTCTACTGCTTCCAAACGAGTAGTAAGAACTCTGAGTTCTTCTCGTAATGCTTCATCTACCATTCTACGAGCACCTCGGCCTCGTCCTCGTCATCCTACATCCATTTTTCTCAATCTACTCAACTATGCTCTGATACCATTCTGGTGTAACCCAGCCCAATGGCCCACGCTTTTACACGTCCGAATGTGAAGACGTGTCAACAAAATATCTCCCGTTCCCTTGCGTGGAGATCGTCTGCGAGATTTTTACAGTGGTTGGCAGCTATGAGTTTAATTTCAGCAATTAATGATCTGTCCTCTCGCCTCGATCTTGTATCCACTTGTTCTTTGTGCCAAAACCACCGAACCTTGTGGGTTATTCTGGATTGTTCTTTCGTGCTGAGAATGTTCGTGAGGGTTTCCTCGGTTTGCTCTGTGGAACGTTGTCTTATTTTCAATTGTGAGTATTGGTTGCCTTCTGTTGATGATGGTGCGCAAACTCTCCTCCACTCGGTTTGCCTGTGAACTTAAAGGAAATGCTGCTCGAATGCTATTGTTGCTCGGCTCTGAAATGTGGTCTCGAACCTGGTAAGTCTTGTTGGTTATTCTCCTTATGCATGTGCGTGTTCTGTAAACAATTTCCAGTGGTTTGTGCTCACTGTAGTTTGCTTATTGTCTGCGAATATGCATACATGGTTCAGTCAGGGTTTATTGTAGACTTTTCTCTCATTTTATTATGATTCTGGATATGTGTCGTGGTTTAATTTTGCTTTCCGAGCTTCTGTTGTTTCTTGGCCCGAATCTGGGTTCAATCCTCACGCCTTCTGTTACTCTGGGTTTTCATTTTGCGGCATTGGTGTTTGTTCTGAGCACAGGACCACATTGGCGGTCGTTCATCGATTGGAACAGGTATTAACTCTCATCCCTGCTTCAATTCTTTTCTGCTCCTTTTATTATGACTTACCCTCCTAGCTCCTTTGGTCTCCAGTTATACAACTTGTCCGGGATGTCGTTGTGGCTAAACTTCGACTCAACTTACTCAGGTATTCTGGTGTTTTTTTGTTCTCTGCATGCAGTGGTGTATTTCCTTGAAGGGTTTTCCCCTTTTACACTTGTAACTCGGTTGATGTTGCTGGTTACAGGTCGTTGGTGGCGACCTGGGTACGCGGGTTCTCCAGTCTCTGTTAACACAGTAAACTGGTAGGCCTGAATCCTCAAATTTTTCAGTTTGTCTCTTCGAATGGTCGTTGACCACGGTCGTTGTAGGATTATCTGTGGTTCTTGGTCATTGTATGTAATTTATCCTTGCTATGTCTTTCTCTGTCGATGCTGTGTAAGGGTTGATAAGTGGGAAGGTCGTTGTTATGGTTGAACCCTCGTCCAGGGTTTTGGTTTGTGATGCCACTTCAGTCATACACTTAATATTATGTTGTTTGTGGAAATGAAATCCTTTGTATGCGCATGTATTGTATTTGACAATGATAAATAGTAATGCTTATTGATGACCTTCGATTTTTCAATGGAATTTACGAATATTGCACAGCAATGTTACCTCTATTATGTGGTTGTTTTTCTGGGTACAAATGTTTGCCCGTGGTTGTCTCTTGTGTACAATTACTCTTCTCGGACTTTGGGTAATTATGCCTCTTGGTCCTTGTTTGACTGTGTGCAGAAAACACGTCCAATGCTTGGAGATAAATTGTATGTTCGTATTCAGGATATAGGACAGTATATTATACAGACATTCTCAATATGTTACTTGATCAAACTGTAATAAAAAATTGATATTAGGATGAACAGTAGAAATGTATACATATGGACAATAGTTTTGAATGCTATCTGCTTATAGCTTGTTCGTTTTTATTTCTCTTCTTCTGCAATTTCTAAACCCCTTTTCTCTGTTACATTTTGGCTTTTATGCCCTTCCATTTCAGTTGATTTTGCAGTTAATCAAACTGTCATAGAATTTAGTTACAAAAAGATCTTGTTATCGTTAATAACCATATTTGCCTAACATTACAAGATTTGTATGAACAGTTTGTCATTACTCTCCTAATTCAACGAACTATTCCCTAACTAATGTTCGAGCTACAGTAATTCTAGTTATTTAATTAAAAATGCCTGAATTCACCAACTCTGTAAAAAACAAGTTAAAAGAAAACTATCTTATGAAATGTAAAAATAAATAATCCAATTGATCAATAACCTGCAAACCTGGTTGAGACTTTGCCCAGTTACGGCGAGCTGGATACTCCTACATCAAAATGGCTAATAAATGCCCATAAGCATCAGTTTTAATAAGCATTAAAACACTTATCTCATTATACAACTCATATGGTAAAAAAAAATTAATTAAATTATAATTATTTAAAGTATTATATACACACTTTATTTTTTTAAAAGGTAAATATTTGATTATAGTATTAAATTTCAATATCATCTTTAAAAAATTATAATTCATTTTAAGATCAAAATATATTATAATTTTATAACATTTTGTAATTAAATATTATAAAATTAATCTAATTTTATTTTATTAAAAAAAATTTAGAAAATTCAAAACAAGACTTCACGACCTATAACTCCAGTCACGCATCAGAGTTTTATATTTAATTCTAATTAATTTCATAAATATTTTTTAATTAAAATATAAAATTAATTTAATTAATACTAATAATTTAATTTCATAATTTTTTTAATTAAAATATAAAAATAAAATTTAATTTAATTCTAATAAAAAATAATTTAGAAAGTTCAAAGCAACACTTCACTTTACCATTTTTCACTTAGAGGGTTCGAAGTAACACTTCACTTTCTGACATTGTTAGTTTTAATGAGAGAAGCTACAGAATCAAAACCAAATTAAAGCCATTGTTTTTCATGGCAAGTGATCTCTTATCGCTTTTAAGATGAAGGGGAAAACTGTCGAGGCCATTCTCTAAAAATTATATGTGCATAAGGGGTATCTCGTGAAATTGAACCACTCAGGTGCATTACTGCTTAAGTTGCATGGAAACAAATCCATAATGCTAAGCCACGGGATTTTATCTTTGGTTCCATCCACACCTATGCATCTACGATGTCGAGTGACCATTGGCAGTAACAAAGCAAGAAGCTATCATTGTTAAGGTCGATCCAGGTCTTCCGAGATTATGGAGGACCTAGTCCCATCCGTGCAGAATGAAGTTGTGCATTTTGTAGCGCTTAAAGGGAAGCTCAAAGACCATGGGCGATGAACATGGTGTCGCTATCCATCCACCAAGATGATAGGTTAGCACAATCCATCCTATCTCATTTTTTTATTGGGACTAATCTCAAACTTCATCTCCTCTTTTTTCTTAGAAGATTTCAAACTTTATCTTTTTCTTTTTAACATATACAGGTGGGACAACTGCAATTTAGTTGAAACACCAAAACTCTAGAGGTCGGGGTTCACATGCAAGGTCGTATTAAAGGCGCCCCAAATATATTATCTTAGTCAAAATCGTAGTCTCCCAAATTCCATAAGAGATGACCAACCGTAAATATTTTCCTTGAAATGAACATGGATTTATATATTAATTTCGTTGCCAATATGATGAAGCCCGACAAGTACAAAGTTTGTAAGACACTCCTCTTGATTTCACCTACCACAAATATATTATCTTGGCCAAAACCGTAGTCTCCCAAAATCTATAGGGGATGACCAACTGTAAATATTTTCCTTGAAATGAACATGGATTTATATATTAATTTCGTTGCCAATAGGATGAAGCCCAACAAGTACAAAGTTTGTAAGACACTCCTCTTGATTTCACCTACCATTCAATAATTTGAATTGATGTTGAACAATTTCTTGATCCCCAATCTTAGTCTATTTCTCTCTTAACTAGGGATATTATTTTTGACATCTTTTTCTCAAACCCTAACCCTTTGCAATTTTAGGAGACAATCTTCATCATTTAATGTGTGTTTTAATTGGCCCTTGACGAGGAGCTAAGTTTGCTTGTCTTTGTGTATTTCTACCTCCTTGGATGAATATTGGATCCCATACTTATCAAGTTCCCAATTTTGTCTTTCTTTGCCTTTTCCAATCTTACCTCCAAATTAGTCTTCCTACCCACCTTACAATGGAGCCAGTCTTGATCCTTTTCCTTCTCAGCATCCAATTTCCCATCAATAGAGATCACAAAGGCAAGACAAGTTTTAATGATTTGGAGCAAGTGATATTCTTCCTCCTCCAAGGAAGAGTCTTCAATCAACAACACAAGGGCTAAGACATCCTCTAAAGGCAGCATATTCTCAATTTTCAAGGCGACCTTAGAATTTGAAGCACAATTACACTATTTTTCTTGGGAAATAGGATGCTTCTTTAGTTGGATTTCTCCTTCTTCATTACTCAAACTCAAAGCTTCATAGCTATTATGGATGTGTTTCTTCCCATTAGTCTTGCTCAACCCTTCTCCCTCTATTGGCCCTATTTTTTTGGAGAAGCAAGGCCTTTCCCTTTATTCCCATTTGGATCAATTTGCATGTGTTGATTACTAGCTTGTCTTAGCAAGCCTCTTCTTCTCTTTGGTTGTTTCCATTGATCTCCTTCCTCCACTAATTTTTGTTGTTCCTCTTATTTCTTCTTAAAACTACTTCTCACAAACTAATCATACTCATGACATATTTTGCAGTTGAAGGGAAGTTGATCATAGTGCACTTATTGAATACAAAGACCAATTACCCAAATTCAAATTGATGACTGAAAAAGGGGCTAGGACATCCTCTAGAGGTAGCATATTCTCGGTATTTTGAATGGCCTTAAAATCAGAAGCACGATTACACTCTTTTACTTGGGAAATAGGAGGATTGTTTAGTATGATTTCTCCTTCATTAATCAAATTCAAAGCTTCATAGCTCATTTGGGTGTCTTTCTTCCCATTGGTCTTGCTCAATCCTTCTCCCTACGTTGGTCTTGGCTATTGCCATTGATCTCCCTCTTCCACTAGCTTTTGTTGTTCCTACTATTTCTTCTTACAACTTCTAGCAAAGTGGTCATACTCATGGCAGATTTTACAGTTGAAGGGAAGTTGGACATAGTCCACTTCTTGGATATGAGACCATTTACCCAAATTAATATTAATGGCCACCAAAAGCCCCTTATCCAAATCCACTTCCACACAAATTCTTGCATAGGCAAACAAGCCCTCTTGTGGCTCAACACGATTGATCTATTTACTTCTAAAAATTACTTTATTCCAGCAGTAGAAAGGAATGACAACTTCACCCACACTGGGACAGCCGAAGGCACATCACTTTTATGATTGAAATCAGGGCTCCATCAGTGAAAGTACAACCCTTGGACTCTCATAAAGTAAAGCCTACATTTTCAAAAAATAAAGTGAAAAAAACCCTTCCCACACAACAAAATTGTGACCAAACCCTTGATCAAAGGTTTCCACCCACAATTTCACAAAGCACAAGGACAACCAAATCCCCATGAACTAAGCCTGCCAAGTTGTGTTTAGCCGACTACAAGTCCCAAGATCGTGACTAGGAGTAGATCTCAACTTCGGGGAGTTTGTCGAGCTTCAATATCCAACGCAGATGAAAGAAGTGAAAGCAATGAGTTAAAATAGATGAAATTTTTATTATATGTAAATTTAAAATTAGGTTAAATTAAAATTTATTCCTATATTTGTCATATTAGATTAAAAATATCGATAAACTTTCACAATCAACTTGATATACAAAAAAATGATTTTTTTTGGATCTAACATAATATATATTAAATTAAAATTAAATTTAATCTAATATAATATTACTATAAAATTAAATTTAATCTAATATAATATTACTATTTACAGATCTAAATTTAGACGTATACAACTTCTTCAAGAGGATTCGCCCTCCCCTGAAAAAACAATAGTACTACTCAAGTGGCAAGGCAATTAGTTGGCGCCTGAGGTCGAGAAAGATGCAACAATACGAAGATCACCTTGTCACTGTGTCAGTGTTCATTGTATGAAGTACCATGAATTTCTATTTAAGAGTTTTCACGAGCCGGTTAGTTTTTTTTAAATGTATATACGTAATTAGTTTCAATGGATACAAACAACAAAAAGTGAAATTTTCTCTCTGGAACTCCCCCTATGTTTCAAGTTATCTATGTACTGAAGTTCTCTTGATTAATTCAAAAATAAAATATGTTATCATAATAAGTTAAAAGGTGTTTATCATATTAATAAGAAATAAATTTTAATATAATTTAATAATTATTACATTTATTCTATTAAATAATATTATATTTCGCCCATAGGTATATATATTGGAGTTGTCTTTAGTGCGATTTTTTGGAGATTTTGATGATTGAGTCCGGCAGAAAATTTTGAGGTTAAATCTTGATTTGTATTATTTAAAATGGTTTTTTTACTGCATATTTGGATTCAGCACCATGAAAAACCCCTAGGACGCTTTGATTGTGCAGAAATTACCTATCAAACTTGCGATTTCAATAAATTGCTGCCGGATTTTAGAGAAATTTGACCATAAAAAACCACCGGAATATTCTTCATCTGAACACCTATTTACAGTGGCAATTTATGATGGCAAGCGCTAACCAATTATAGGGCATTAAATGCCTACATGCATGCTCTATAACAAAATAACACACCCCCTTTATTTTTAATTTATGTAACCATCAAGCCTACTTTATATTTTGTTATAGAACATGCATGTACTTGGGCATTTAATGCCCTATTGGTTAGCCCTTGCCGTGCTTGATTTACCCGTGCTCGATTTACCCGTCCTCGTGGAGGAGCCATATCGCTGCTGGTAACGTGGCTTTGAGATACCTAAAGGGATTTCGTTGTTGATGGCGCAAATGTGGCCATGTAATCTAAAATTGTTTAACTATTGAAGCATCTGGTTGGGTAGATTTGCAACGTGACTGATCGGTCTTCATAGTCATAGCGTGGCTGTCGGGGGAATTCAGTTAGTTTCAGTTGAGACGGTGCAGTGAGAAATTTAGAATAGCTTGGTTTTGCTTCGTCTACCAACTAGGAGAGCCTGTAAACATGCATGAGGTTATCATTTGAGAACATTTGCAGACTTTCGTTCGACGTCGATCTTGGTTGGCTCGATCCTTCTCTGCCTGTCGAGGAACACATCCAGACTCGTGAAAGTTTGGGCATAATTATTTAGGTTTTTTTTGTGTTTTAAACTTGGGAAGGGAAACAAAAGCATCACGCTCCGCTGCATTATAAACAGGTCATTCAATTTAGCTTTGATTTGTTACCATTTCAAATATGTTAAAATGGACAGTAGTTCTTCTGGCCATCCATCAAGACTGGCAGAAAATGTCTTGGAAGCAAGTTCTAGAAGTGTGTGGTAACGATGTTCCAGACAGAAATAGTTTGAACCAACTCAAAATCGTAATATCAATAACTGTTTACGTAATTGAGTTATAAACTTATAACGTTAAATCAACGTATTTATGTGATTTCTGAATTTTTCTTGCAGTTGGACATGATTGTGAAAGAATCTTAGATTATCTCCTATTTTAGTAGCTATGGTCAGACGGACAGAGCACGAAGTCAAACTTGGGAGTCTTAATCTTCCACAAGGCATGGAGGTACTCATTCCTATCTTGGCCATTTGCTATGATCAAAATTTGTGGGGAGATGATGTGAACGAATTCGATGTAGTAAGATATTCCATGGGAGTTGCAGCGGCTGTCAAACACCCATTGGAATTTATTCCATTTGGTACTAGATCGAGGGCATGCATAGGGCGAAATTTCAGTGTGATTGAAGCCAAGGTTCTTTGGCAATGATTTTACAGCGCCTCTCTTACGAGATTTTTCCTTCATACAGACATGCACCAGTTGTTATCACGATGCTTCACCCTCAATATCGAGTTCAAATCATCCTTTATCCATTTTCTAATTCAACGTGACATTTCTTCTGTTGCAACGTTATACGGTGTAATTCGGTACTTGTGTCTTTTTGTGCATGTGATAGTGATGTTTGAAAAATAATTTCGCATTGATATTGTAATTAAGCCGATAGGCTTTTTATGGTGAGGTTCTTCCTCACTACACGGTAGCAAATTTGTCGGCCTAGCAAGAATATATCATTTCGACTGTGTTTATTGACTTAATTTTTATCGATGCTTTGCAGTGTTATTGATCATTTTGCCTTTTCGAATGTGTTAAATATTGAGGATGAGATGGTGATCTGACAGTTCAAGGTAGTTGTCGACTCATCCATCTGATCTGAAAAACATTTTCCCTCCATGTCGACTTACCTCTGCCATAAAGGGTAGTAATGTCCATATCCCTGATCTCTCCTTTGCAGATGAAAAATTCTCTAAGATCGTAATGGAGATAGATCCATTGATGAAGACATGGCCAATAGAAAGTGCCTATAGGCTGTAACGACAGGATTGCTGGCCCCTTACGCTTTTATCCCCTTCCTGCATTTTTTCACAATATGGCTGATGGTTGTGACCATCAACGTAGCCTTAAGGTGTTAAGGCTTTTTGTTCATTGAAGGGGGTTATTTTCCTTTGTTACATGATTTAAGCTTGAGATTTTGTTGATTGGGACATAAACAATTTCCCCGAAATCCCTCAAAAAATAGAATAATTACATTATGAATGCGATAGTGCGAAGGATGCAATGGAAGCAGATCCAACAAATTGGCCAAATCAGTGTGTTGATGAGAATAACCCTGCTAGCTCAAGTTTGTTTGAAACCGAAATAGTCATGGAACGAATTTGACCCTTGTTGGATGAATTGTATTGGTGGTAGACTAAATTACTTTAAATGTTAGCCTTGATCCAGAGCTCTCTGTTACAATAGACAAAACCAATCAAAGATTTTCCATTTATAAATGGCGGATACAATATGGAACGGACATGATATTGCATTGACATCTTTTTAAAAATTGAATCACATCCATTTTATCGACAATTTCAAATAATCACACATCACAGAAGTTGTGATATGGACGGATGTGAAATTCGAATTATACGGAAATTAATACCATATCGAGTCCAGATCAAATCGACAACCAACGAAGTAACACGGCGACATATCACAATATCAATGGGATGGCATATCATAGGTGAAGGAAATACCGCAATCAGAGATCGGAAGTTGCAAGGATATCACAATCAGAGATTGGAGCTTTTAGAGTGGGATACCTTTGAAAATTTGCGATCCATCTTGACGCGATAATTTATAGACTACAGTGGATTATTATATCGGGTCTGGGACTGGAGTGACTATATCGCAAAAGTTCTGATGGGGAACGTGACAAAAAAGTGGGGCCTAAGGCCATATCGTAAGTTTTTTTAAGAGTGAACCATGAAAAATTTCGATATCCATATTCCCCTAATATATATTTTACGTGCATTATAAAACATTAGCCCCGCTTTGTAATATGAACTTTGGATTATAATAAGGTCGAGACTTTGAGATATATTAACATATGAATGTGTGCCAAAGATTTTGGGTTATATATTATATGCTCGGACTTTGGATTATGTTATATATGACAAGAGTGAGGAGTAACTAACATTCAGAGCGAATAACTTTTCAAATAACGGATTACACAATAATCCAAGACTTTCATGAGCGAAATCTCAAGAAATTGTTAGTAATAACGAAGGCGTGTATTTTATCGAAAACAATTAATTCTCCACATTTGACCATTTATTAATAAAGAGTGAATTCACATGGGTCACATTACGCATCAGCATATCGAAAAACTTTATCGGCGAAAATTCATTATCGCACCATTAAATCTTACGATATCGTTTACCTCTGATAAGCTTATAACGCATAGAAGTTTAGAATTATAGGCAGGAATAATTATCGGAGGTTTTGCATCGACGTTTTCATATGGGCGATTTGAAAGGATAACTACCAATTAGAAAAACCTTGACATAACAATTGCGATATAGAAGCGGGTAGTATATCGGAGGTCGGAGATGAGACAAATATCAGAGGATTAGAGGGCTAGCGGGGTCGTGTATTGGAGAATATAGTGAGGAGGCATATCAGAGATCAAAGGATCGAAGGATTTGGCATGGTGATCAATAGAAAAACATCGATATGGAAACCCAGTTACGTGGAAGTCTTGTGGGATCGGACCTTTATTGCTATACATAAAACAAAGCGCTTTATTATTTTAAGGCTTTAGGACTTAGTAAACCTAATGGGTACATATTTTAATCGGAGCTTTTTTTAATGAGACATGGTGGAAAGCTCTGATATTATACTTCCGATGAGAATATTTTACAGTAAAAGCCAATGTTTAAAGCTTAAGCTCTAATATTTTTGTTCCAATAAGGGGAATATCTTGACTTAACTAAGCTTGTGAAACAATAAAGCTAATATTACCTTGTTTTATTGGATTTTTTTGGGTTTTATCCTAAAAAAATTAAAAGGGTCCACATTATTTATTAGTTCTACCATTAACTATAATGTGCGTTGTTGAGTAGTACAATAATTGGCGACACACTGGGTGAAATACTTATCTCTGTTAAAAAATAAATGAAGGTTTAATCAATTAAATAAGAAGACTTAGAAAGATTAAAAAATTCCTGAAGTTTTAGTTTCATAACAGTCACTCTGGATAAAAGAACTTATCATTTGTAAATTATCTCATAACCTGCTTATTGATGAAAACCTTTGTTATCCCTCTTTGTCATTTAATTAGTTATAAAGATAAAGTAAAAAATCTATAGAAATTTAACTTTTTAAGATCGACCTATGTGTCACTTGTAGAGCCACTACTGCCAGCAGGTGTTCATAGCCTCGATAGGGTTACCATTTAACTATAGATGCGTCAGTATCCCATCCACTTATAGTAAAAAAAATAGGTGTCTTTAATATTCTTCTTTTAAAATTTTGTTTTAAAGTTTACTTGAAAGTCATTGTGTTGGTTTCCTTACTAGATTTTGATAGTGCATTCACGGGTTATAATGACCCTGAACAAGCCGCGTTGTGATGAAACTTCTTGTCTTAAGGTTATATAAGTCATTATCCCGGTTTGGTGGCCAGTTTGATAATGTCAATATCATTGGTTTCCCATGATCATGGTAACTCGTCTCATGATGAGACCTCTTATCTTTCAAGTTTTATATATTTTTGAATTACACTCTAAAAAAATTTAAAATCTGTGGATGGGGAGGCATATTCACTCCTTAAGAGTAATGGATGAAAATTGAAGTCAAAAGATGTTAATACTTCATAATAGCCCTTACTTTCTTTTTTTAAGCAAAACCTTTTTCATGATCAGTCAAGGTATAACTAGATTTTATGAAGTTTTCAAGCTATGAAACATTCACAATTTAACGGATATAAAGATTTGAGAATTTTGTTACAATTTGAAAAACTAAACCTCAATATTATGATTTCCTTTCTAAAAATCTCTCGCTTAATCAGTCAAATCTCATTTTAGTGATGAAAGACCCCAATAAGAGGACAAAAGTGTATTGCTTAACAATTCTAGGACTAATACATCGGTGTATACATATGGTTATTTACATATTTACAAAAGGATAGGTATCCTTAATAAAAATATTTCTTTAAAACTAACCCATTAATAAGAAGAGCGTCCCTCTTTCCTTGTAGATCTTGTAGAATAAAATTTGATGGGCCTAGTTTTTGAACAATTTGAAATGGGCCTAGCCATAACCTTTGGAATTTTGAATGTCTTCCCGTCTCCTCATGGGCTTGTCCCATTTTAGAACGAGATCACTCATTTCAAAATTTTTATTTTGAACCGAACTTGCATCAAATGCAGACTTAACCTATTGTTGGTGACGGGCATGGACCTGTCGAGCTTTATCTCTTTCTTCCTCCAGTTTAAGGATTTGAAACATTCTTAGTTGAAGAGCAAAGGAAGGTTTTTCTTCAATGGACTGTGCTAGGGCCAGTGATGGTATAGCTAGATTAGGTGGTAAAATAGCTTCTTTACCATATACTAATTGAAAAAGAAAAGTGCCTATAGAGACCTCTTGGGTAATTCTATCAGCCCATGTAAGAGCCTTATCCTAAGGTCTGCTAACAGATATAATTTCTTCTGAATTTAAATGCGATAAGAAACGATAACTTACTTACTTACACGGCTTTTAAACAAATCAAAATTATATCATTTACATTATAATCAACATAAATTAAGGTGAATATTTCATTCTAATAAACTTTACAAGAGTAGTCTATGGATGAATACCTGTACCGGTGGCTGATCGAGATACCTTTGTCCTGCTGCTCCTGTTGAACACTCCTCTTGATGGACCCAACCAGATTTACCTCCCAACCAACTAAGAAATAATCCCTAGCCTAGGAAACCTCCACAAGTTCCCTAACCCTCTGAGCCCAAGTCCAACCAGATGTAGTGTGTGTGTCCAAAATGAAAGATCTAGACCAAGATAATAATACTTCCCTCCTCTCAACAACCCAAGAAACCTGCACAGGTTCTTAAGGTCTCCAAAAACACAATAAGTCCCAACAATCACAACCAACCCCACAATCATAAGCAAGACCCAACCTCATTCTTTCTCCCTTTCCCCTTCCCTTTTTATACCCTCCATCACCTTTACCATTTGACTAGGAGGGGGTATTATCTTGTAATGAATATGCCCATATCTTCTATGCCATAATTCGATAGGGCTAATATCCATGTGAACTAGGGCTTGAGGAGATGGTGTTATAACTCTATATAGTCTTCCTTCACGAACTCCGATAACCTTTGCCTTTTCAATACTTGAATCATTTCCCCAATCCAAAACTTTACCATCTACAAATGCAACCCTATCTCTTTTATCTTCTAAACAAGAAATGGAAAGTAAATCCATTTTCAAACCCGGGACATAGAGTATGTTGTTGAAATGTAGCTTTGCTCCACTTTCCCGCTTCAATGATATAGATCCAAGGCCCTTGACTGCATATATGTTGTTGTCTCCTAGCTCCACTACATGTGATGATGGTTCCCTTGATAAAGTATGAAGTCCACTTTCTCATGTCATATGTCTTGAGGCTCTGCTATCAATGATACATTCATTGTCATCATCAAGAGTACTCTGTAAGTGTGGCCAAGAATCCTTCACTCTTAATTTTCATTAATAGATTGTAGATGATCCTTCCAATCCAACTTCCTACAACTTTCATGATATTGATACTCATCTTCAAGTAACTTTCCATTGAGGGAGTAACCTTTTCTTTGAAAATTGTTTTTCCCTTCTTCAAGTGATAGCCAATAAAGTGGTCTTCAACCTTCTTCCACCTTAGCTTTGGTAGCATGTTGAAAAATAAATGCTTATAGGAATTAGGGTTTGATTCCTCTTTCTGGATAATTACTTGTGAATTATGTTGGCTTCTTTCACTTCTTTATTAATTTATCTTTTCATCAAGCAATTACCAAATTATATGTATATGAAGACCACAAGAACAAGAGACAATATGTAGGCACTCAGCTAGGGCAAAACCCATTCAAGGGAAAATCTTGTCCAACTCTTCCAGTGGTAGATTCAAATCAAGATGAGACAATCCAATACCTTATAGACCTAGACAAAGAACCCCTCCAATCACTAAGTCATCCCTTCCTTCCAATAAATGATACCTGTAAAAGTCTCCAAGTGACGGCTTCTCAGTAGCAGCTTCAATCCAGAATTTCGGCCCCGCAACTACATAATTTCAGCCTCTAGCTTCAAAACTTCGAAGCTGTAGTAGAAACAAAATTTTGAACCCAACTGCGGCGCGATAACTTCGCACATGTGAGAGAAAAGTTGCCCAAAAACTTGATTAGGTCTTCCCATCTTCTTGCTTCCTTCTCCAACTACTTTTCTTTCTTATAGATCGAACTTGTTGAATGTGTGTGAAAAATAGGTTGCTTTACCTCTCTATATATAGCCTTTCTGCTGGGTCGAATTTCCCTAATGTAGGTTGACTTCATGGGGACATGGCCAACTTGGTGTGGAGGTAACAAATAACCTTTTTGACTCAAAAACTATTCTTTTAACATGATACAAAAGACCAAGAATGGTTTAATAAAAATGGCAATGACTCTATTAACTGAAGACAAAACCTAGAAGCCTTTAATGGAGGCTTTAACCTAGAAAACATTGACCCAAGCATGAAATCCATGCTTTAATAAGTCATTTTCCTTAATAATAAAATTTCTTTTTACAAGTACAATTATGAATACCGACACTAATTACATTCTTCAACATAATCCTCTAGTTAGGAGAGAGATTAACAAGTTCGACATCGACAAGGAAAATTCAAGAAAATCGGCTTCCAAAGAAATTTGTGTAAGGATCAGGACAAGCCCATGGACCCCAAGATTTAGGAGGGGCGAGGGAGAAATTAAAATCAGCACCAACAATAATATTGTTCCGATGGAGGAAAGATTTATTCAATGTAGGTTCCCAGAAATCAAAATGATTTTGGGATGGGCCATATATGTTGATGAAGGAAATAGACTAATCCATAACTAAAGGGGAAATATCCAAACCCATAATCAATTCCAACCTCAAAATGTTTGAAAAAAGAACTTTCTGAGATATCTAACCCACAACAGGACCCCCCAAGCAACCAAAAGCATTCACAACCGAAAGGACCAACCCTTTAGGATACCTCTAAGGCAAGAAGAAATTGGCTTGCTACTACCAAGAGTCTCCTAGAGAAAAATAATATTTGGCAATTTAAGTTCCACAAGCCTTTTTAGAGCTTGTTTTTTGGAGTGGCAAGCCAATGCCCTTCAATTAAATGGCATAATTTCCATTGAGGGGAAGCCACAGGGGCTAGGCTTCCTCTATGGGGCCCTAAAATATATAGTTATTTACCCACAACAAGGTCAACTTTAGCTTTCTCTTTTGCAATAGAAAGAAGAGATTTACACCCATGGTTCCGACCTTCCCCAGATGAAAGAGAAAGTTACCCCGAACCCCATGCAATTCCCCCCTTTAAGGGATCACTAGACAAGGGGAATTATCAGATATGTGGCTCTTTGAGGGTAGAAAAGAGGAAGATAAGGACGATGAAAATAGGTCACTAAGGGCAAATGAAAATGAGCACAAAGTTGGGACCAAATGAGAGGGAAGACTTAAAGACAATGAAGAAGATGCAAATTAGCACAAATCCACAAAGGACATAAGTCAGTAGATATAGCATAAAGAAATGAAAGAACATGAATTTGTAAAAGAAGAGGAAGGACGCAACACAATACCTTCACCTTCCAGAGTTGGGGGAACAAGGGGAATGATCTTGAGATGCGATCCTTTGAACACTGAAATAATCATGGTCCATAGAAATAGATTCAAGCAAAATCGAACAAGAGATCAAGAGCATAGATGTCATAATAAGATGTCATACCAAAACCACCCACCATGTTACCACTGGAGGGCCGACACACTTTGTTTTGGATAGGGAGGACAAAGTCCTTCGTTGATAGCACAAAAATCAATTTTCCGGCTGCAATTCATCTTCCTGCTCTATGCTTAAATCTCCATAGGATCTCAACATAACCCATAACCAAATTCAATACAAAATTCACAAATAATTTAACTGCAAATGTCCCATCAGTAGTTTGACCAATGATTCTTGGTCTCCACCTTTTAACACATGCAGTAAATTTAATTTCACTAAATCTTCAATATGATTTCTCTGCCCAATTCACACACATAGGCACTTAATTCTACCAATTCCAGATTTTAAGAATTCTTCAATGATCATGCACATAGACACTTCATACACAGAATATATGAAACTTCATTTCATTAATAAAACCTTTACATACAAAACGCGACACCGTCTAGCTACCTCTGGCTATCTGGTCCTCTCATGTTGTGGCTCTCCATCAGGCGCAACCTCCTCATTGAGGTCTCTGACACTCAACGTAGGCTCTCGGGCTCTCTTGCACGCATGCTCTCTACTATCTAACTGTCTCTTCGGCCTTCTCTCCTCACCCATCGTGTTTTATAACACATTTGGGACAAGGCCGCTTAAAAAGTGGAGTCGATTTTGTTTATAATAGAGGTTTGCTGTTTAGGAATAGAATCTGTTTGCATCAAATGTTCATTAGCACAACAAAACCCCAAAACTGGCCTTTTTCCTATTAAAACAGACAAATACATGCGGAACATTGAAAAATCCGAAAAAAAAAAACTAAAAATCCAGACTTCAAATTTCATCCAATCGGGCTTATAAACCCATCAGGCCCGTGCTATATCACAATCGCATATCACTAAGGTCATTGGCCCTGTATATCAGGGGATCGTCGATCACTGATATGTCGATTTAATCCTGGCCGTTGATCTGTTTCCGATCCAACAGGTTGAGATTGCGCGTCGCTAATCACTATTGTTGTGGCTCGGGGGTTCTTCCCTTGTCATACACCGATACCGATCGCTCCTCCAATCGCCGATATTGCAATCGCAAATCAGTGCTGCCCGGGTCCCAACATCGCATTCCTGCCTTCCTCCGATCTGATATATCGGAGATTGTCGATCGGTGGTTCTAAAGGCCCGATATGGCATTAGCATGCCCCCGATCTTCGATTAATTGGAGATTGTTGATCAGGGGTTCTTAAGGCCCGCTTAAGTCCACCCTTTGGACTCTTTCCAATGTGATTTGCCTTATAAGGCTAAAAAAACCCATTTTTATGAGAAAAGCCTCATTTTTTCAAAGGAATGAAGGCAAACACTTTTCGCAATAACTTCGTCATTCAGACTCGGATTGACGAATTGTTCGCACCTCCACGATCAGGACGACGAGATCTACGCTTTGGTACTAGTTTGATCATAATACAAACAATTTGATTTTCGAGTGTTCATAAGCCCTATTTGTCTTGTGTGTCTTTCTGGAGCCACCTGGATCAATCCTCCCCATTGAGGAGCTTTTGGTCCTCCAAAAGCATAAAAAGTAATTTGCAACTCTCTATGTACCTTGTCTACATCACAGGCATCCTGAAAAGGTCTCGCTTTCATCTCCTTCACCTTTGTTCTTTGGAGCCTTAAGCGAGGAGACGACACCTGCTACTCCTGCAACCTGTAGTACATTGTTTTACAAATTACATGCTTGAATGACATGACCGACTAATGAACCAAACGTCCCATACTTGCCACGAGTTTATAACTCATACTTGGTGGTCAAGTTTACAACAAGATGAACGTAATACTCCAACTATGACAACAAGGCCAACCTATCATGGTTACTTCAAAACGTGATGGAAAACACATCATCACTGCAACACATGATTTACATACATAAGGCCAAACATTATTATTTCGACAACTGATGGGAAAATAACATCACTTTCAGAGTTTTAACATGCAACTCAAAATACGACTCAAAACATGACCAGACATCATTGTTGTTGACTACGTGATGGAAACACATCATCATGTTTACATTTTAAAATGGAACAAGTGATTTACAAAATAATGAACATGAAATGACAACATGTCATGAAACCATTTCTCACTTATATTTGTGAATGGGTCACCTCCTTGAGTTGGTTTTGCTTGTCAAACATCTGCTTTACCTGGTTCACATACTGACGCTTTGTCTTTAGGGTGCTGCTCTGGATGGAGCTTCCAGCAAGTGGCCTTTTGATGGCCATTTTTGTCGTAATGACTGTAGTAGGTTTTCTTCCTCTATATCTGCTTAGCCTATTTCTTTTCATGTTGTTGAGAGGGTTTTTCACGCCTCATGAGTGCTGCCATTCTTTTCCAACACTTAGAAAAGGTATAGTTAGGTAAACCACAAAAGGTACATGTTTTTCGATGTCTTGATCTTCGTTCATTACTAATAACATGATCATAATCAAAAAAGGACATTTGAAGATCAAAAATGGTTATACCTTCCTTTGCTATCTTTGATGTCAGTATGGCGATGAGAGTTTGCCTATGCTCTCTTCCTGCAATGGAAACTGCCATGGGATGATGGGGATGTTTTCCCATCATTCTCTTTCCTCGACGATGTCTCGAATGAATCTAACACCTTTGAGCACTCTCCTTTAGTGTATCTTGAGCCTTCAAATGGATTTTCGTGCACAACCTCCAAAGGTGGATTTATGCCTTGGTTATTAACACCAAGTCCTTCTTTCTCCTTGTGCCTCATCCTTGTAAGGAGACTCATGTTTGTCCCTATAATTGGGATCTCCAAATCTCCAACAGACATCATACTATGAGAAGATGAAACCGAAAGGAAATCAACATCTTTTACCTTCTCTTTCGATTTGGAAAGATCTAATGAGGGTTTCTCATCATCTATTGTTGGTGGTTCGCTAACTGTCTCAGTGCATTCCCCAACTTCTTTCCTGACATACCCAAGTCCTGCCTGACGGGGTAATTCCTCTACTTTGATGGGGTTGACAATGCCTTGACCATTAACGCCCAAGACTTTTCCTTCATACCCCATTCTCTTCAACAGTTTGGAGCCAATTCCTATGGTGTGATTTTCAAACACAACGAAATCATCATCAGGAAACATACATGAAGATGGAGAACTACTTTTTACCTCACATGAATTACGTTGCAGCTTTTCCAAGGCCTCATCCTTTGCTTATAGTTGTCGTAGAAAAATTTGTTTTTCCTCTTTCTCTTCATGTAAGCGCATCTTCAATTCATCATTCTCTATTTGAATATTATGTTTGTTTTGCTTCAGTTCCTCCATGGCCTCTTTTGTGGCTTTCAACTAAAGTTGTAACAACTCCTTTTCCTTCATTTCTTTCTATAGAGTTTCATACACAATTTCCACTTTCTTGGAAATGTCGAGCATGGTCTCGCACATCGCTCTTTCATCCTCTGTCATTGCACATTCCATTGTTCACGCTACAATTCACATACACATAAAGACCACTCTGATACCACTTGATCCAGGTCTGGGTGTGAAGAATGACCCTTCCAAGACCTTTACTTTCGTAATGTTTTAAAATTGCATTTTAAAGGAACATTAATGAATGCATCTACATGCGGAAAAGAAGAGGAACATAACAATCATCAACACATGAAAACATAAGCGTTGATAATGGAGTTCGTCCAGGAGGGACTACGTCTCCAGGCCCCGATGTCAAGATGGTGTAGGTCGTTGCATTAAGTGTTGTCAATTATGGTGATGTACACAAGATATTATGTCGCAATCATACAAGGAAAAATTCCCTCACGCAGGAGTGGCTCTAAGAGATATTCCACAACCGGAATTCTCAATCAACCTCCCTAGTTGAATTGACAAGTGGAATTCTCCCTAGTTGAATTGACAAGTGGAATTCTCCCTAATTGAGAGGGAGCGTTAAATTATGCAACTACAATAAAATTCCACTTTAGATAGATCATTTGATGGATATGATGATTTCATTGAATTCAACTTTCAAGAGGACCAAACTAGACCTAAATATCACCCAAATCAGACAAGGGAAAGTTTAATTATGAAGAAAAACCCACATATGCACATTTGGACAAGGTTGGCCCTAAATAAAATTGGAAACCCTTGGAAGCCTATAAATACAAGTTACCTCAAGCTCATTTGGAAATCACCAAGAATATTCTTCTTCTCTTCTTCATTGATTGGTTCGCACAAGTCTAAGGTTGGGACAAAACAGAAGTTTGCAAAAGTCTGAAATTACAGGGTTTGAGGCTCACATCTACTTTAGGTTTTTTGGATTACAATCGTAGGTACGTCACAAGGAAAATTTGATCATAGTTGTTGGATTTCAAGCACCAAGGGTGCGATTGGAAGCCTCCAGTCGATAGCACAACTCCTCATGTATGCGACTGGGAAGTTTGACTGAAATTGACCCTTGACCGTAGACGGGAAATTTGTCTCTGATATATTTTGATGTTAGAAACTTATTTCTAAATGTTATTGGGTTGTTTTGTTGATGATATTGTATTGGGCTCATTATACTCTCTGTTGAAAATTTTATGACAATCTAATAGAGTAAGAATTTCCAATGATTTTTCCCCTTGTGGTCCCTAGTCTTTTACCAAACATGGTGTCTCTTTTTGATGTGTTGATTGTCTCCCTTTTCATTGCATTTATTGTTCTATCTTCAATTACTATTGATGAATGGAAAGACTAATTGTAATTGGAAAGATTGATATTTGAAGTATTAATTTGGGCTTAAATTAATTGATACAACATAGAACAATCTGAAAATTTAACATGGTATTGGAGCTAAGGTGAAGGACGAGCCCAAAAGGAAACAAGTATTGAAGCAATCGTCTTTGGGAAAGTTGAAGGAGCCAATCTAGTCAAGTAAAGGTGTCTTCCTTCTTCAAAGAAAATGAGAAGTTGGGCAACTCATCCAATTTTGTTGCATGGAAAGTCAAATTGGAGATCATAGCTAATAACAATGATGTTTTGGAATACATTCAAGGAAAAGTACCTGAGCCCCCATAGAATGCTTTCGTTGTTGTCAAGAACAAGCACAAGAAAGATGAGTTAAAATAAAATAAAATAATAGTTGATGGTTTACAATATAATTTGCTTGCATATGTTGGAAACTTGAGAAGGTCTAAGGACATGTATGATACAGTAGCTGGCATGTACAAAGTCAAAAATTTTGAATGAAATAATCTCCTTGAATGATCAACTCAAAGACACAAAGATGAAAGAAGGAGAGTTTGTGCAATCCTACATAATGAGGATATCTCGTCTTAGAGATCAATTGCAAAGAGTTGGAGAATATGTGCCTAGCAGGGAATTGGTGATTGTGACTCTAAGAGGTCTCCCTCCTATTTGGGAAACCTTTATTACTACTATAAGCAACAGCAATTTCCTCATGTCATTCGATGAAATTGTTGGAAATATCACTCAAGAAGAATCAAGGATGATATCCAGAGGAAGGATTCAAAAGCATGAAGAAGGAGAGCTCGTTACATTTATCACTCATGACAAGAAGAAGAATAAAGGGAAAGGAGGTCCATCAAATTCAAGAAAGCCTCCTCCTCGAAATTCGAATAGAACTAAGCAATTTTTGCACATCGAATGCTACAGTTGTCATAAGAAATGCCACTATGCTCAAGATTTCCCCAAGAAGAACAATGGACCACACTACAATACTAGAAGCAACAAAACCAAGTTCAATGATCAAATAAGGAGAGATGACCGAAGGAATGATCACAATGAATGAGATGAAAGAAGAAGAAGAGATGCTCCAAGTGATCATGAAGAAGATCATTGTCCACAAAAGAAGTCAAAATTCTCAAGGTATTAAAGTAATGTTGAAAATCAATCTAAATAACTTTTTATTTTTATCCTTACTAGCTCATCTCCTTTGGATTCATGGGATAATTGGTTGCTTGATAGTGGGGCCACTCATCACTTCTCTAGTTATAATGAAGTTCTCTCTAATTTGGTAGAGAGGGAGTCAAATTTGAAAATCATGCTTGGAGACAAATCCACTCATCCTGTTAAATGTTTTCGGTCCGTCAAATTTCATTTGAATTTGGGAGAATCTATTTTGCTCCACGATGTGATGTATGTGCCAGGGTTGAAGAAGAATATGGTGTCAATATTTGCTTCAGAAGATAAATGGATGAGGGTTTCCTTCATCAAGGGAAAGGTTCTTACTTGTCTATTTGGATCACCTATGAGAGATGCATTCACATTAGGATCAAGATGTGAAGGACTTTACAGGGTTACTAGAAGACCATTCTAGTATTGGTCCATGATACTAATCATCTAAGCGAGCTATAGCATTAAAGATTGGCATATCTACATTATTATGCTCTTCCAAAATTGGAGAAATTGGTCTCAGGTATTCCCAACGTTCAAACCCATCATGATGGAGTATGTCCAGGTTATGCCAGTGGAAAGAAGACAAGGGGTCCATTCCCCTCTAGCGATAACAAGGAAAATGACATCCTTCATCTCATTCATTCAAATATATGTGGTCCAATGCCCATGGATTCTATTGGTGGACATCTCTACTATATCACCTTCATTGATGACTAAAAAGAAAGACATGGATATATTATTTGAAGCATAATGATGAAGCCTGCGAAATGTTCAAGTTGTTAAAAACTTTGATTAAAAGTCAAACAGAGAAGAAAATCAAAATATTTAGGTCCGAAAATGGTGGAGAGTACACATCAAAGGAGTTCATTGATTTTTGCAAGAAGGAAGGAATCAAGAAATAAAAAATTGTTCCCTATACTCTTGAACAAAATGGAGTGGCTGAAAGAAGAGGTACATTACAGAAGTTTTTCGTGTCATGATCCATGATCAAAAGTTATCAAAGATCCTTTGGGGATAAGCAACAAATGTTGTCGTATATATTCAAAATAGGGTACCTCATTAAGCATTGGACAACAAGACCCCTAAAGAAGTTTTTCACAGGTGTCAAGCTCGATGTTGGTTATATCTGTATCTTTGGTTGCCCCGTATACTTTCATGTGCTGAAGGACAAAAAAAAACAAGTTGGAAGCCTCAGGAAGAAAAGGTACGTTTGTTAGATATTGTGAAAATTCTAAAGCATTTAGAATATATATTTATGGTCAAAGGAAGGTTGAAATTAGGAGGGATGTTACATTTGATGAAGATGCCGCCCTTGGAAAATAAAGCGACCTTCCTCCACTTCCTCCTCCTGAGAAAAATGATGATATGGATATTCTAGATGGTCTTTCCATGCCCGAATTTGAGACAGATATTATTGATGATCCCATGGAGCCCATGGATCCCTTAGTTCCTCCTCCATGTGATCCTCCCGTCAAGAAGAGGTCAATTTGGCTTTGAGACACATTATAGGATGATGAGAGACAAGCTCTTGGTCGAAGATCATTCAGAGAAAGGAAGAAGCCATGCGGGTACGTGGGATATGTTGCAACCATGAGCACCATGATTCAATCTGAACCTCTCACCTTTGAAGAAGCTATGATGGAAAAAGTTTGGAAAGATTTTATGGCCAAAGAATATGAATCAATTATGAAGAATGATGTATGTGATGTTGTGGCAAGACCTAAAGGGAAATATATGGTGGCTTCAAAGTAGTTATTCAAGATCAAGCATGGAGATGATGGTAGCATTGAGAAATACAAGGCAAGTTTTGTGGCGAGATGATTCTCCTAGAAAGAGGGAGAAGATTATGATGATATATCTTCACCTATGGCTCAATATAAAACCATTCATTTGATAGTTTCCCTTGCTTCAAGTCAAGTATGGACCCTTCATTAGATGGACGTGAAGATTGCATTCCTTCATGGCATGTTACAAGAAGAAGTATCCATAGGGAATTGAAGTAGACACTCGAAAGGCACGTGTTTATAGATTTAAGAAGGCATTGTATGGTTTGAAGAAAGCCCCCTAAAGCATGGTATGCCCACATAGATAGTTATTTGGTGAAAGTGGGATTCACAAGAAGCAATGTTGACCCCAACATCTACTTCAAGGTAGTCCAAGGTATATTTTTTATTTTGGTTTGATATGTTGACGATCTATTATTGACAGGTAGTCAACCTCTGATGATTAAGTGTAAGAGGGAGCTATCTTATGAATTTAGGATGAGGGACAATGGACTCATGCACTACTTTCTAGGCCTTGAGGTGTGGCAAAGGCCTGGTGAAGTTTTTCTTTCACATTGGAAATATTTGGAATGACATAATGCAAGTCCCTACCCACACCGATGGAAATGAACTTCAAGAAGTTATGTGGAGAAGTTGCAGGACCCCATTTACGAATCCATCTGAGCATAGATAGTTGATGGGGGATCTGATGTTCCTAGTGAAAACTTGTCCAGACATATGCTATGCAGTGAATACATTGGGTTAATTTATGACTGAGCCTCTCCATGCACACTAGATCACTGCAAAACACATTTTGAGATATTTTCATGTGATGATTACACTTATTCTGAGATATTTTAACGAAGATGTTCGACTTCATGGATACATCGATGTTGACTGGGTAGGAAATGTTGTCGACCGAAAGAGTACATCTGGATGTTATTTTAACCTTGTTTTTACATGATATCTTCGATGAGCAGGAAGCAGAAGTCTGTAGCATTGAGTACCTTCGAGGCAGAATATATTTGTTGCGAAGCAGTTTGGTTGTGGAAGCTCTTTGGAGAGCTATTTGAACAGGTCTTAGATGCTACAATAATATATTGTGGCAAAAAGAGTGGCATCTGTCTGGCATAGAATCATGTATTTCATGACAAGTCCAATCACATAGAGATTTGTTATCACTTCATTCGAGACATGGTGCAAGGAGGAGCCGTTAGAATCCATCACATATTGACAGATGAGCAGATTGCAAATATTCTTACCAAGGCTTTGCCAAAATGGAAGTTCTTGGTCTTCAAAGAGAAAATTGTATTGATGGATGTGACCCCTCCTAATAAGGGGCAACGTTGATCGAAGACACTGAGCCAACTCTTCCCCCCTCTTTGAGCTCATAGGGTGTGGAATTGAGATAGAGGGCTCTTGGGGTTGAGGGATCTCTGGAAAATAAGGTATCACCCTTATCTATTACCCATAGGGTTGAAGATGTTTCGATAGGAGTTAATCGCACCCCATAACCCATAGCAGAATGGGGTGGCTGAGTGGAAGAAAGAAGTATTTTGGGAGCTACACAGGAAATGTTGCATGATCAGGGCCTACCATTGCACTTGTGGGCTAAAGCATGTAACACAGTTGTATATGTGCAGAATAGGAGTCCTCATCGGATTATAGGGATGATTACACCAGAAGAAGAATTTTCAGGGAAGAAACCAAATGTGTCACACTTCAGGATCTTTGGTTCACTAGTTTACTGTCATGTTTCCAAGGATGAAAAAAAAATATAGAGCTGACAACTGAGTCGGGCATATTTTTGGGGTATACTAATACACCTCACAACTATCGAGTGTACCTTCCATCTCATAGGATGGAAGTTGTTCGTAGAGATGCGAAGTTCGATGAAGAGAAGGTCAGAAGATGTTCCCTTGGGAGGGAGCTTCAATTGCATACATGTGAGGAGCTTTTGGCTCCAAATGAAGAACCTCAGGATGTTGTGGATCAACCAAAATCAAAGTAGCAGAGAGTGGAAGCACCCACTCATGCAGAGACATCCGGAGATGGAAGGAAGCACACTAGGGAAGTTGATAAATTATTGCATGATGTTGGAGAGAATGTGGGAGCGCCCACATCACAGTGCAGGAAGAGGAGGTCACCATATCGGTACACTAGGTACATGGCTCTGATGAGTGAGCTAGTTGAGATAGAACCATCCTCATTTGAAGAAGCAGTGCATAAGCTAGTATGGTTTGATGGCATGGTAGATGAATATGATTCCATAGTCAGAAACGGTATTTGGGAAGTTGTCCCAAGACCAAAGAATAAGTTAGTGGTAGGTTCCAGGTGGATTTACAAGGTGAAGCAAGCAGCAGATGGAAGCATCAAGAAACACAAGGCCAAATTTGTGGCCAAGGGGTTCTCTCAGGTGGAGGAAACTAATTACGAGGAGACATTTTCTCTAGTAGCAGGGTACTCTTTTATCTGATCAATTCTATCACTTGCAGCACAGATGGGATGGAAGATACATAAAATGGATGTGAAGACAACATTCCTCAATGGAGTGATTAAGGAGGAGGTGTAAATTTAGTAGCCAGAAGGATGTGAGACCTTCAACCGAGAGTCGCATGTGTACAGACTTAAGCGAGCATTGTATGTATTGAAACAAGTACCCTGTGATTGGTACACCATGATCAACAACTACTTCACCAGGTTGGGATTCACCAAAAGTGATGCAGATGAAAACCTTTATCATATTGTATTTGAAGGTAAATTATTGATTATAGTATTATATGTCGATGATTTGATTCTAACTGGTGATGAGAAGTTGATCAAGTCTTGCAAAGAGGATCTTACAAGAGAATTCAAGATGAAGTACATGAGACTCATGCATTATTTCCTTAGTTTGGAAGTATGGCAAGGAGATTGGGAATTGTTTATCTCTCAAGGAAATTATGCCAACAAGATACTGAAGAAGTTCCACATGGAGAGTATCAAACCCATGGATACTCCTCTAGAAGGCAGTTGGAGGAAAGAGGATGCCACTTCAGGTGAGGAGGTGGAGGCCACTATTTATAGGAAGCTTGTTGGTTCATTTATGTATTTCGTGAACACACAACCAGACAGGTGTTATGTAGTTAACCAACTTAGTCAAGCATTGGTTAAGCCAACCAAACTGTATTGGAAGGCATCGAAACATGTTTTGAGATACCTTAGAGGCACCACTTAGTTTGATCTTTGGTATAGGTGGATAGAGGGAGTGAAGCTACAAGGCTTCATAGATGCAGATTGGGTGGGTAGTCCATCTGATAATAAGAGCACATCAAGAGGCATCTTCAGTATTGGGTCAGCAAGAAGCAGAGATTAGTTGCACTCAATTCAGCAGAAGCAGAGTACATGGTTGCTAGTCAAGCAGCTTGTGAAGATATCTAGATTAGGAAGATTCTTGTTGGGTTATTTGGTCAGATGATGGATCCCACCTGATTTATTGTGACAATCATAGCTGTATCAAACTCTCTAAAAATCTAGTTTTTTCATGATCGATCCAAGCATATTGACATCTAGTAATTGCCATCTACGATATTGTGTGAAGAGGAGAATCATGTTGCTGGAGTATATTCCTACAAAGGAATGAGATGAAAATATTTTGTCAAAGGCATTATCAAGATGCAAGTTTTAGTTCCATAAAGGCAAGATCGGGGTAGCAAATAATCCCTTTCTTGTTGAGAGTGAGTGTTGAAAATGGCAACAAGAAAATCTTGATTCAACATTCCCTCGAATTAAATTAGGAGAAAATTGTAATTCCACATCACAAGACAACAAGAATGAGTTAACTAAGTTAATTTCACTTAGTTGGCTCAGTTAATTCGAGTTTTTGAGGGCCTAACTTGAGTCATGTAGAGTGGTTCCTAAATTTTAGGAGCCTGCGTTGGGTTTAATTTGAGTTGTAATATTTTAATTCAGTTAAGTTGAGTTAATGTCAATTAAATTGAGTTAATGTCAGTTAAACTAGTTCCAACTGTTGGAGGAACTAGTAGGAGGTCTAGCAGTGGGGTGCAGCTTCATATGTTCAACCAGTTAACTGATAAATCAACCATAATTAACTGATGCATGCATGAAATTCGAGTTACCTAGTTGTGATTGGAGTTCAAGAGCAGTGTACTACCAGTTGTATAATTTTCTGAGTTGTACATGTGGTGCATGCAGTCATAGAAGGGCCTATAGGGATTGTGCAATTCATGATGGGGATTTCCCTAATTAATAGGGGGCCAATTCCTTGAGAAACAATGTAAGGAAATAGGAGCTTCGTAGGCAGCAGAATTGGTTAAGTATTGGCAAGAGTCAACTTGTGAGGTAGTGAGATAGATTCTAGTTGTGTAGAGATTGTTCAACATGAACATGCATTGTATTTATTCTCTATTTTTCAGATCTAATGCAATATACAGATAAGGGTTTTGAGCAGCAATCTTTCCCCTTAGATAAAGATTTGAGCATATGTGATTGAATCTTGTCTCATGTTTATGTTGTGATTTCTCGATCAATTAATTGTTTCCACTGATGAGTAGAGTAGATTCAAGTCTTTTGTTTTATCATATTACATAAGTAGTTTGAATCTACAAGGAATTTCTACACTAATGAGGATAACACCAGTTGATTATTACCAGGCAATAGTGGCCATAGAGGGGAATCGACGCAGATCTCATCGATTGGAGAACCATTGTAGCCGAGCTAAAAAGGAAGCCATGTTTATGGTGGAAATAGATAACATAGTTACCGAACACCCTAGCTCTAGTAAACTATAGTGGGTGACCTTGCAAATCATTGTTATGATAGAAAAAGCAGATAAAAATGACAATAATAACCAGTAATTACTGGTTCTGTCAACTGTAAACCACCTCCTTGCATAATTTGAGAATCTCAGAGTTTCATTGTTAAGTCTACTAAAGCGAAAAATTGGATGAGTTTAGAAACAATTGCCCGTGAATCGGAACTTGACCACGCTATAAAACATCCAATCTGTAGCAGGAGTTTTTCCATGATTGTTGTAGAATGACTGAAACATGCAACCTATGAGGAAAATGAAAATAACAAACATAAGTGAAATTACAGAGCTCTAGCACTAGGATAACAGTAACAAAAAACATAGAAAACATACTTGTTCTCACATAAATTTTTAGGTTTTAAAATATGTATGCTCTAATAGGATGATTTAATTTAACCGAATTTGTTCATGGTCGATAGTGGTTAGCTCACGGGCCTCATTTGATATAAATTTCTAGGTTCTAATTCTTAGGTTGTAGCTTTAATTGTAGTTATAAATAATCTGTATGATTTGTTCATGACTGAGAGTCTCCACTAGACACAGCTTGAAAGTGTTGAAACTCCAACTTTAAAATATTACAATGTGGCTTATCGTTGCTAAATAAGCCACTAAAATGATCATGATAGGCCCTCTGTGATACCGGACACGTAACCAGCTCCCCATTAATATGTCATGGGCCTCCTTTCACATAAATTTATATGTTCTAGTTATTAGGTTATAGGTTTAATTGAAGTTGTATATAATTTGTACGATTTTTCCATGGTCAAGAGTCTCCACTAGACAGGCTTAAAAGTGTTGAAACTTTGACTTGAAATGCTTATAGTGTGGTCGAACCTTGTTCTATTGTTGTCGTCACTAATATTAGCTGTTATAATAATCGTGACAGGCACTCTGTGAGAATAGACACGCAACCAACTCCCCATTAAATAATTGCTTGTATTTACGTCATCCCTCATAGAATAACCCAAGCATGCAGTGGCATGATGATCTCAATGCATCGAAAAACTAAAATCTAATGTTAAAATTAGCCATAACAAAAAAAAATACCTTAATTTTTTCGTATGGACATGAAAATACTTCCAAACTGAAACTAGATATAATAATAATGTAAAATTAATTATGTGGCATGCCAATCCATCTTTAGTACCTTCTGGAGATGAAGATGGCAAGGGAAAGGGTATCATTGTTTTTCTTTCTCACCCTTGATTTCATAGTAATTGTGGCTTCTTCTTTAGCATCAGGTCCAGTCAAGTTCTACCAAAATTTATCACTTTTCTCAGGGTTTTATTTTAGTATGGTTTCAAATAGGGTACATATAATTGTGTTGCAGACGAAATCATGGAAATTGAGGGCCATAAGATGAGGGGAAGAAGGGGGGATTTTGAGGCCTAAGATGGTGGAGTTGCTTCTCTCACAACAAACAAGAGGCGGGAGACGTTTCCTATGCTCGCTTTGAGAGCCAACAATGATGTGTCGAACCCCTCGATTGAAGCAAACTAATGCATGAAACTTTCATCGACCATAAATTAGGGTTTGTGTTTGTAGTATGCACTCAATTAAGCATGCTATAAGGTTGATTATAAGTATTTGATATAGTATAGTACTAACATATGTCCATAATGAATGAAAGAGAGGACAAAACTTCATCAGTTTTGCATAAACAATCTCAAGGATATTTGATATGTTTCTTCTAATAAAGAACTTGAGATTATTAGTTCTTCCAACTCTAAATTGGTGGCAGTTTATCTAAATTTGACTTTGGTGTGTTTCACAATGAATTTTGTATGATTTTTACTGAGAATCCCCAGTGTGATAAACACTTTTTGATTTGTTAAAAAAACCAAGAGAAACACTCTGTAAAAATACATCCATGGTGGATCATTGGTTACCCATGTTCCACATTTGTTATGACATTTTTATGGCTTTGTTTAAAGTTAAATGTTTGCATCCTTTGTACATACACCAATTGATCTAAGGAAACAAACAAGCTTCCATGAGATCCACCAAAGACTTAGGTATGTATGTGGAAATAGGAAGGTAGGGGACTCAATAAGAGCTAAGGAGAGAAATTCTTTCTCACCATCCCACTTACTTCTAAAAGATTACAAAAAATCCTCCCCTTATCCCCAAAATATTCATTTACACTAAAAAGAGGAAAGAAAGCATAAGAATGATTTATCTTACTCGAAGTAAGCTCCTGCACTTGATTGGGTCTATTTTCCTTTGAGGGTATTTTAAATAATGTAGAAAGGGTGTTTTCTCCCGTTGTTGACAAGACATCTTCATTGCCAGAGCCTGGTGAAATATATGTCTTGAACCTTCTATAAGTGGTATTAACAAGTCTCCTATCATAGTGTGCCTAGGTGTTGTAAATGTCTCCTCTACATGTCCTCCTTCCATTGGTAAATAAATTGTATAACAATCAATGAAAAGATTTCCTATCAATTGTGTGGGATCTACAATAAAGGGAACATTATCCCATAAATCATTGATGGCTCCATCCTTCTTCCTCCATACTCTTCTAATGAGAGGCTACTCACAATCCTTATACATGTGACCAAGCTGAGGGCATCATGCATACCTGAATGGAATGTTCAAACGGTCTAGTATTTGGGTATGTCTCTTCCCTTCGCAAACTAGGTCAAGGAATTCAAAAATTCCTTTGCTCACATCTATCTCCACCAATACCCTACTATTGAGCAGGGGACAAACAACATAAAATTTTCATCCACTAGAATTGTTTTCTCCAACAATCTCCAATAGCATGAACCATTGGCTTGAATTATAACTCCATCAACAAATTGGGATTTTTAACCCATAAAGGGGTTAGTACACTGAAATCATTCTTAAGATCGAATAATGGAATCCATGGCTCCAGGGAAAGTAAGGAACTATCAAAAAACTAGGGCCCCTTCATAATTTTAGTAGCATTTTCAATGGATCAGAAGATGAAACCTAACCAAGCTTTGGATAAAATGTGATAAGTTGGTCCATTACAAAAAACTAGTCACCAATTCTCCAGAAATAATTGTTGGACTTGCTCCATGTTGATCCTTCTACTGAGAAATTTATCCATTAAGGTTTCACTTAACAAGTCTAGAATTTGATCCACTTGTCACATCTTCAATAACAACCATAGACCCCCCTCCGCCGTGAATTTTCACCACATTTTTATTCCTCTTCACTTGACTCACCCCATAGTTTGTAGGGAGGCCATCTTATTAAATACCCTAGTTGATAGATTCACTAATAAACCCTACAACTCCCAATTCTAATAGAGTATTTTTTCCAACAACTTCCCTAATTTCAACACACTTCGAAGGACCCAAAACCCCTTGTTGAGTACTAACGATATCTAGAATTTGGCTTGTGAAACTAACTTGCTATCCTTTCAACCACAAACTCTAAACCACTCAGATGCCACCTCATCCTCCTAGAGCCTTTGAATGAGAGATGTGACATCCATAGATTGCACAAAATTTAAGTCTTCAAAGATTGTATTATTCAAATAATCCACTAGTTGTAGATTGTCCTCCATACTAATGCACGTGGACTACCCCAACACCCTAAAAATGAAACTTCAAAACCCTCTGGAGAGACCTCTCCACTATGAATTTTCACCACATTTTGCTTCCTCTTCACCAAACTTGCCCCATGGTTTGTAGGGAGCCCACCTTGCTAAAGACCTTGGTCAATAAATTCATTGATAAATCCTATTCCTCCCAATTCCGCACCCACTTTGATGAAGTCAAAGGAGTATTGTTTCTATTAGCTTCCTTAACTTCAACACACTTCAAGAACCTAAAGCCCCCAATTGATTGTCGAAAATATTTAGAATTTGGCTTGGCAGATCTGACTTTCCATCATCTAAACAACAAACTCTAACCCACTAAGATGCTACCTCGTCCTCTTGGAGCCTTCAAATGAGAGATGTGATGTCCAAAGATTATACAAAAAATAAGTCTTTAGATATTGTATTGTTCAAATAATCCAAGTCTAGTTGTAGAATGTCCTCCATGCTAATGTAGATGGTCTACCCCACCACCATGAAAAATAAACTCCAAAACCCTCCATCTTAGCAAAAGTACCATTTTATCCCCGATAATGGAATCCAACATGCCTACCATTACTAGCACTATTAAGTTTTTTTAAGGATTAAAATAACAATTTAACAATTATGCAATAGTAAAACAAAGATATAAATATTACATAATAGTGAAGCACACAAATTTAGCCACAAGATGAAAGTGCACAATAATAAAAGTAGAAACATTTAAATAAGACAAAGTTTCATAAGTAATTGAATAATATTTACAATTTTCACTAATTTTAAATGGCATAGTTTACTTATTTTAGGTTTGGCTTTTATCTCTCTGTTTCTTTAACCCTGAGGAATCAACAACTAGGTCAATCTGGTATTTGCTTGATATGGGGTCAATTTTGGCTACTACCATTATAAATTTGGGGGTTTATGATCTATTACCGAATCATGACTAACACTATACATTTGGGGGTTTACAATATGTCCTCTTTTCTGTAAACCCAATCACGACTATGGGATTGAACCTTGAATCTCTTAGTTTGCAGGATTTCACATCACTTACATCACCAATTGAGTTGCCCTAGGGCACATTTTGGATTTTTTCATCAAAAACTGAGGATACATTTTCTTATGATATCTTATTTTTTTTTTTATTTAAAATATATCTTTAAATTTATAAATAAATTTAGCAACTCAAATTTATAGTTCTACCCCAAGAAAAAAATCCAGAATAATAATAATAATAGAATATATCATCAGGGAAGCCCTAGAAATTGAAAAACATCGTAATAACTTTAATTGGGAAGATTGGTACCAATTAAGTCATTTTCGGAAACCCATTATTCATTTCTTATCCTCTAAATAAGATATTAATTATATCCCAACTTAAAGCCCTGCTTCTCATTCTTATCCCCTTCTTTCTCTCTTCTCACCTTTCATTTTCATGTCATTTAACTATGCCCTCTAATTAAAGTTCATTTAGCCTTATCATTTTTTTAGTCTTTGTAAGGCCCTATCTTAGGGTCTTCTAACAGATCCATTTCTCTGAAATTTAAATGCAATAAGAGGCAATGATTTGCTTTCTTACAAGACTTTTTAAATAATGAAAATTTTACCATTTACATTCTAATCTCTATAACTTATAGTGAACAATTCATTTCAATAAATTTACATGAATAATCTATAGAGGAATACCTGTACCGGTGGCTGGTGGAGATGCCTTTGAGCTGTTGCTCCTACTGAATGCTCCTCTTGACTAACCTAAATGGATTTACCTCCTAGCCAACTAGGAAATAATTCCTAGCTCATGAAACTTCTACAGGTTCCCTAGCCCTCCGAGCCCAAGTCCAACCAGATGTAATGTGTGTCCAAGATGAATAATTCAGACCAAGATGAACAATATTTCTCTTCTTTCAACAAACCCCGGAAACCTCCACAAGTTCCTTAGGTCTCCAAAATTACAGCAATCATAAAATCACAGCCAACCCCCAAAACCAAAAACAAGACCCAACATCCCTCTCGTTCTCCCTTTCTCCCTCCCTTTTTATGCCCTTCCTCTCTTCTCCACATCAACCATGTCTCATTAATGTCATTAGTTTCTCTTTCATCCTTACAGTTGACTTCTCTTCTCTCAAGTAAATCTGAGAGTACATTTGGAAATGTGATATGAATATAAAATTGGGAAATTAATGGGAGAGGACCATGTCTTCTCCCAAGTAATTCTGAGAGTACATTTGGGAATGTGAAATGAATATATATATTGATAGTTAAATGGAGAGGACCATGTATTCTCCCAAGTAAATGTGAGAGTACATTTGGAAATGTGAGATGTAACTAAATGGAGAGGAACATGTCTTATCCCTAGTAAATGTAAGAGTACCTTTGAGAATGTGAGATGTAATTAAATGGAGAGGACCACGTCTTTTCCTAAGTAAATGTGAGAGTACATTTGGGAATGTGAGATGAATATATATATAATTTGATATAATAGAAGAAGTTCATATCCTACCTAAGATTCAATTTTAGAAGGTAAGTTGGGAATTTGAATAAAATAGAAATAATGAATTTTATATTAGTAAATAAATTTATAGTTTGCAAAATGTATTCACCAATATTTCTCAATATTTCCAGGTAATGTAAACATTAATAAAATTTGCATAATAAGATTTAAGTGGGGCATTATAGTCCTATCTATATTTTCTTTAAATCGTATCTAATTTGATTATTATCTTATATCTATTGTTTAATTATTAATCTTCTTCCTCAATAAAAGAAATATATATTTTATATCATAAATTGGTTAATTTTCTCATTAATTCTTTGAACCACACTAGATGGTTCAAAAAGCCTAGACGAATTATTTATAATGTGATTATCTTGAAAAATTTCTTAACACATCAAATATAGATCACAAAAACCTAAATTCAATTATATTTATTTTATTGTTTTCATAATCAATTATTCTAGTCCTATCCCTTTATTATATATATTATAATAATTGTATTTAATCTTAGTTTATATATATATATGAGACTTTATATACTTGTTTCAATCTATATTTATTCAATTTTAATATTTATATCTCTTTTATCAATTTTATTAATAATAATTTTATTTTTTAATTCAACTTTATAAAAATTATAATAATAGTTTTTTTACTATTTTTCTCAAATAATAAACCCTTGATTTCATATACAACCAATCAATTCCAAGTAAAATATTTACATTTTATACTTAATTTACCACTTTAACTTAATTAAATTAAATCAATAATTTTTCACTATTATCAACATTAAAATTATATATTTGGATATTATTCAAATTATTATATTTTATTATTATTTTAGCCCATTGATTTGAGTATTCAATTTCTAATTTATTAAAAATAAAAAAATAAAAAATCTTATCATTCTCCCCCTAAGGGCTAAATTCTAACTCCTGCTATTTAAACCCTGTCTAGCACTCTGCACATCGCCCAAAGCTTTATGTCATAAAGCATTCTCTTGGACATATCACTAACAACACACTATACCACAAAATTTACTGTACATCAAATTAATAACTGTGGAAATATTCATGTAAGATTATATATATAACGAGCGAAACTACTAATTGTATCTTATAATTCCATTCGAGAAAAAAGGTGCTTCGACGTGAGAACCAAAACCGGTACCTTTACTAATTTCGGGTGGGGAAGGTTCATCTCTGGAGAAAAAAAAAAAAATAAAGACTTGAAAATGGAGTTGTCTATAATATCATTTTTTGGAGATTTTGGTGATAGCATCCGGCCGAAGAAATTGAGGTTAAATCTTGATTTGTTGCAGTTAAAATGGTTTTTTAACTGCATATTTGGATTCAGCATCCTGAAAAACCCTTGGAATGATTGTGCAGAAACTAGCTATCAAACTCGTCATTCTAATAAATTGTTGCCGGATTTTAACCAGAAAAACCCACCAAAAAAACTTTCAAAAAGTCTCATTATAGACCACTATCTTGAAAATTACTCTGTTCCGTCCAATAGCCAAACACCTCACATTTTCTTACTAAGTTCCGTGATGTTATTTTAATTTGCTACATCGGTGGAGAACCCACTTTGGTTTGGTTTCCATTATAATAATAAATAATTTGGCGTGCGAGTCCATCTCTGGTACTTTCTGCAGATGGCAAGGGCAAGGGCAGCACTGCTATTCTTTCTCATCCTTGCTTTCATGGTAATTGCGGCTTCTCATTCTTCAGCACCAGGTCCACTCAAGTTCTGCCAAAATTTATCCGTTTTCTCAGGGTTTTAGCTTTAGTATGGTTTCAGACAGGGTATTGACAAATATAAGTTGTGTTGCAGACTTGATCATGGAAATTGAGGGCCGGAAGATGAGGGGAAACAGGGAAAATTTTGAGGCCAAATATGCGGCAGACAAGAGGCGGGCGATGTTGCCTCCGCCCGCTCCGAGAGCCAACAACGATGCGCCGGTCCCTCCCGCTTCAAGCAAACCAATGCCCTGAAACTCTCATCGGTCAGAAATTAGGGTTTGTGTTTGCAGTATGCACACAATTATGTTATAGGGTTGATTTTAAGTATTTGATATATTCTAGTACTAACGTATGTAGATGAGTGAATGAAAAAGTGAACAAAACTTCTTCAGTTCTGCATAAACACCATTGTTCTTGCATGGAGCTGAACTGGATTCCTTTTTCTGATGGATTAGTATTTTCTGTGTATATATTGTGAAATTGTTACATCATTTTTGGTTTTGGTTTATATGAAACTCATCCTCCTGTTGGTACAATTAATTTATGTTTTTGGCTTTTGTTTTTTATATGTACATTCCAGATTGTATGCTGTGCAATATCTGGAAAATATGTCTGAACCACAGACTTTTGGAGTTTTTTTTGGGAATACACCATATATAAGGAAAATGGATGACATTTGTACTGGCATATTTAATATAAACCAGCTTTATTTTCCTTATGAAAAAAACAGTCTGAAGGATATTTGATATGTTTCCTCCAATAAAGAACCTGAAATTATTAGCTGATTTAACTCTAAATTGGTGGCAGTTTATTTGAAGTTAACCCTGGTGTGTTTCACAATGCATTTTGTATGATTTTAACTGAAAATCCCCAAGCAAAATAACCACTCTTTGATTTGTTAAAAAAACAGGAGAAACACTCTTTAAAAAGACACACATGGTGGATCATTGGCTACCCATATTCCACATCTATTATGGCATTTGTGTGGCTTTGTTTAAAGTTAAATGTTTGCATCCTTTGTACACCAATTGATCCAAGGCAACACACAAGCTTCTGGTAAGCTTTGCACATTCCATAAAATATGACTGAGTTGCAGTTGCATCAGGACACATAGTTAGTTCCTTCAGATACAGCCTCCTACTGTAGGGTATCCCTCCTTTTTCCATCCTGGTTTATAGTGCACCGCCATTACGTTTTAGGGGGATAGGGAACCAGCACTTTGAGCTCATAATTAGTACTGTTGTAACGTGAGAAGGAAATAGTATTTAATTAAATATCTAGTTTATCTGAAATTCTTAGAATTTTAAGTTTTTTCTTATATCCTTTTTAATTTTTTTTACATCAAGGGAAAAATGTGTCCTTTCATGCATATACATGTGTTATAAATAAATTACATATGTTATAAATAAAATAAACAGGGTAAAGGCACTTGATGTTGCAAAATATAAATGTAACACATGCTTTGGCTGGATGATTGCCTTGTTGAAACTCTCTTGAGCATTAAAAATATTTTATTTATAGTAATTTATTTTTTTATATTGAAATTGAGTTCATGTCTTATATTAAAATTTTATGGAGACATTTTTTAGCATGTTTATTTGCTTTATGTTATCATCTTATAATGATATTTATTTTGTAATTAATATATTAAGCATTTTATTAAATAGTAATGATAATCTTTTGCAATCAAAGTTTTGTGGAAAGTATTGTTTAAGTTTACATTAATTTAATTAATTATATATTTAAGTTATAACAATTTAAATAATTATATATTTGTAAATAGCAAGAAAATTTGCACAATTTAGAGCTTTATTTTTATCAATAGATTAACTTTCACAATTAAGTGTGATAGGTCTCAAACTATCTTTCTTTTTGCATATACTAGCTATCTCTTGGTCGTTGTGCAAACACATTGATACTTATCTAATGAGCTTTTGAGTTTGTTGAAGATGTTTTCTTTGTTGTTGTCCATTATGAAAGTGGATACATGCACCAAGACAACATCACTATATCTTTTAGAAGTGTTATTAGGTGGGAAAACACAAATAATGGTGGAAATAATAAAAATGAATTGGAGTTTGTTGAAGATGTTTTCCTTCATGTTGTCCATTATAAAAGTGGATACATGCACAAAGACAACATCAATATATCCTTCATAAATGTTATTATGTGGGAAAACACAAATAATGGTGGAAATAATAAAAATGAATTGGGTAGTGCACAATAGCATTGTCCTTATTGTCATTAATTACTTTTTGTACTGAAACCTGATGTAGGAGCATCAACCCTCCCCACTCCTAATCAAAATTGCTTATGGATTCTTCAAGGAAGGCAGCATGGCACTCGGCAAAGAGGACACACTTTCAATGATTTTGATGTAATTTTTATTAATTTGTAAACCTCTAGAAGGCCCAACATGGCAAGAGGACAAGATTCCTCGTTTCCTTTTGGGTTTGTTTTTTTTGTTTTAAAGGAGTCCCCTGCGAAATGTTAGGACAACGACGATTCCAATGTAAGATCAAGTTGAGAACGATGTATGAATGGTGTTCCCGCGTTGTTTTGGCAGGGTCGAAGTGATGGAGGTTTTGGGGTTCAAATGAAGCATTAGCTCTATTGCCACAAATAATGAAGAGGGACTAAGTTTTGTTGCCCTTGTTACCACAATTTTAGTAGTTAATTTTTAAAAGCACTGACGGTTTTAGTGTCAACGCTGATTTGTAAATAAAGCAATGCTAAAATGCTAATAATAGGATTGTCAGCGTTGATTTGTAATAAACATGAGCATGTTGATAATGCAGTTATCAACGTTTATCAGCTGCAGAAAAATGATCAATAAGAATATCAAATCAGGTATTGGAATGATCAATAGGAGTGTCAGTGTTATCAGGTATTGGCTCATAGCGGGAATATCAATGCCAAAAATAAAATTTGAATTTGAATTTTTGAAATGCCCTGACACATTCCACGTCAACAACAAAATAATCATTATTAAAATCAAAAAAGGAAAATGTGGTGATAATGGGAGTAGCAACGCATTTCTGTAAAAATTGTCAGTTAAAACTTTGCTTTTCCGGTAACATGGTAATTTTCAAAACAACTGAGAATGAATTTTTCAAAATCGAAAGAGGTTTTTTTCCACAACAGACCCATTTAGAAAAATCTCTATCGATATTTTAACAGGGATCATGGTTTTGGATTTTCGAAGGGATCATTGGACCCTATTTTTCAGGATTTCGTGAGGAAAAAACTCGTGGATATTTATTAACGTCAATGCCACCTCACCAAATTCGATTTATTGATCCGTGTCTCCAACCATTACTTCAGAAACAACATGATCTTTAGATGCAGATAGGATTGGAAATTTTTATATGCATGTATTTGAGATGTACGCTGTGATTTTTAGACTTTGTAATGAAAGCTTTGCTAGAAATTGGTTTTTAGTTAGTTTGTCTTTTTTATAAGCACAGGGACTGTGTAATGAAGAAGGACTGGGAATACTTTGAAAGATCAGATCTGGTGTATATTATTTTGATATTAATAGAACTTGTTGCAAGCAATATTACAATATTTTAGAGATTCAAGTTTTGAAGGTTTCGAGTCAGTGTTCTCATGGTGTTTTCCTATTTCTTAGTTAAAACTTGAATCCATTAATTTTTAGTAATTTGAATAAAGGTTATGAAATAGAATTCTTTGTAAATGCTCCATTTCAGATTATGCAGATTTCCTATATGTTTTTCAACTTAAATGTCAATTGCAGAATTCACATGGTTGCTCTGTCTTTTGATGTTTACTTCTACTTTCTCCTACCATCTTTGATTAATGATTTGTCTAAGAAACCTGCAACTCTCTTGCCTTTGTTAAACTGATTTGTATGCCCTGTAGCTAGTGTCTTTGTATTAGAGGCTACATTCCCAATGGTAGTATTTTTCACATATCCCAACCAAATTTCATTTTTTAGTAAATCTGGCCACATAACTCAACTGCAAAACCTACTACTACAGTGACCTAGAGTAGTTGAGTTTTAGGGAGAGATCTCTCTCCAGGTTGACTGGTCAACTTTCAACCTCAAAGAGGTTAGAGGTTACCTTAGAAGTTTTCCCGCAGTCAAGTTTCCTATAAGAAATAACATTTTGGCGTCATTGTCGCAGAGGCAAAATTTCATGTCAAATCGTCCCTAGGAGAACGACAAAGATCCAAATTTGACTTATGATGGTGAATAGAGTTCAAACACAAAGTGGTTTGTGCACCATTCACTTGGCGACTCCATTTTCAATTGATCCAGAATTCATGGCAGCTCCATTGTCCGAAGAATTCAGAGCTTGAACTGCAAATCTAGTTTCCTAATAAATCAAGATGACTAGGTATGTTGAAGATATTTCTTCTATTGAAGGTTTTAAGGAATATTGGGACAATTTTGATGATGATCAAATTGTTGAAACTTTCTCAAGTTTCTTACCTATTTATTTAAAGCCATGCAAATGTAGTTTTGAGGATAAAATTCATTTCTTAGAAGCATTCGCTGAGAAACTTGAAAAAGGATCTCGAAGCCTTAGAGATTCAAATACAATCCCATAATTCCCAATATCATAATCAATCTTTTGTAAGCCTTTTTCAGCGAAGCTAAGAGGAGGCAGTGCTACCCTTTGTTGTCAAGATTGAATAGTGTTTTATTTTTTGGAATGAGTAGACAATTCATAGTTGAAGTCATGGTTTGACATAGTGAATAGATCTGAGAAATTCAACCATGATTATCCATTCATTCAATACCTTGGGGTTCATCAGATAGATCATCATTTTTATGATCCCGTAGTTGACTACATGGAGGGTTTTTCAGTTTGAATTTTCAGCCATTTTTTCGTTGTGGATACAAATTACGTCATGGGTTGCCTTTGCCACTACACTGTCTAGTTTTGATTTTGTTGAAGCGCAGTAAAAAAGACCCACGATATTTGAGCAGCTGCTTGATTGGTTTCGTTTGTATTTTTGTATTATTTGATTGCGCAATTATTTCAACATTTTAAGATAGGATGGTGTGCCAATAAGCTTAGCACTCTGAGCATGTTTTGTAACAACTTTTAGTTTCAGTTTACATTTGCAGTGTGGTACAGTTTACAGGTTGCAGGGTTATTGGTTGGGAGCCGCCCAATGGATCATGCCTTTGGTCTATGGGGTTCTTGTTGCCATCTATGATCGACATCATCCCCATGAAGCCAACTATTATCACAATTTTAGTTGTTAATTTTTAAAAGCGGTGACAGTTTCAGTATCAACGCTGATTTGTAAATAAAACAATGTTAAAGCACTGAGAACGGGAGTGTCAATGTTGATTTGTAGTAAACAAGAAAATGTGGATAATGGAGTTATCAACGTTTATCAGCTGTAGAAAAGTGATTAACGGGAATATGTTAACAACGGGAGTATCAATGTTATCAAGGATTGGTTGATAGCGGGAATATCAGCGCCAAAAATAAAATTTGAATTTGAATTTTTTAAATGCGCTAACACATTCCACGTAACCAACAAAATAATCATTATTAAAATTAAAAAAGGAAAATGCGCTCACAACGGGAGTAATAGCCCATTTCTGTAAAAATGGTCAGTTAAAACTCTGTTTTTCCTGTACAACACAGTGATTTCGGGCACCCTTTCTAGACAAATGAAAATGAAGTTTTCAAAACCGAAAGAAGTTTTTGTCGACAATGGACCTATTCCAAAAAAAAAAAAAAAAAAAAAAAAAAAAACTCTATCATGGTTTTGGATTTTCAAAAGGATCATTAGACCTTATTTTTTAGAATTTCGTGAGACAAAAGCTCATGAACATTTGTTAACTTGGATTCCACTTCACCAAATTCGACTATATATACTGGTGTTCAATTTATATTAATTCAATTTTAATATTTACTATTTCTTTTATCAATTTGATTAATTAATAATTCTATTTTTTAATTCAACTTTACCAAAAGAATAATAATAATCTTATAGATGAATGTCTTTAGGATTAATCGCATTGGTAGGATTTGGTCCACATTTTGAACTAACTAATGTGGTTCATCCCGAGGACAAGGTGAAAAAATCATACAATCTTCATGAATAAATAGTAAGGATGCATTATTGGTTTTAGGAGCGCCAATAATAATAATATATAGTTAAGCAAATTAATAAGAGAATAAAAATAAGCTTTAATAAAAATAGTTGTTAAAATATAATATTAGATCATAATAAAGTTTTAGGATATGATATTAGATCATAATAATAATTTTTTTAATTATGAGTACTTTTATCCTAAATTAATAAATAGTGATTTCATTTCTATCCAATCAATTCCAAGTAAAAATATTCACATTTAACTTAATTTTACCCACTCTTAATTAAATTAAATTAAATTAATATTTTTATTATTCTCCTTCTTTAATATTCTATTTAAACTTGATCTAGCACTAGCACTCTTCATATCGGCCATCCTTAAGTTTACTGTAGATTCCCTGAATATTCGGGAATCCCACAGACATAGACGCGGTCAAAAAATTGAATGCACCCATGTTTGTCGGATTCCCAAATATTCGAAAAATCTGCAATCGACTTAAGCTCACCGCATCGTATCATAAAAACTTAATACCCAGAAATAAATAAACGTCCAACATATCAATAAAAACACACCATACCAATCTGAAGTCTGCGGCCTTGCCCTCACTCTGCGGCTCCCCTCCACTGCGGGCCTGTCTGCAAAAGATCAGTGCCAGATTCGAGACAGCTAGCAACTCTCTGGCTAGGGTTTGGTCTTTGTTGCGGGGCTGCCCCTGTGGCGGCTGGCATCTAACCAAATCCCATGGAGTCTCTTGGCCACCATTTGGATCCGCCCCCTGACCTGTCCTTGGATGCCTTCAATCAGCTCCTGGATGGCTTACCTCCGAAGAAAAGAAGTGATGCAGCAAAATTCGTAAAGAAACTCGATGAAATTCCTGAGATCTCTTTGCCTTCGGAGACCCCCATTCAAGTAGCACTGTCTCTGGCGGAACGTGGACTCATTAGCCAATTCACAGGACTTTGGTCCTCGCCGAAAACCACTGAGCAATGGGTTAATTGGAACTGGGCGCCCCTGATTAATCAAAGTGTGACCTCATACTTCCTAGGGCGAGGGTATTTCCTCTTTGAATTTACCTCCAAATAAGACAAAGATCTGATCTTCCGAAATGGGCTGTACTTCATGGGCCCTTAGGGTCTCTATCTGAACAAATGGACCCCAGACTTCGATCCGGCAGTCGATGGTCCCAAAGCTGTTCCAGTTTGGGTTCGTCTCCCAAATCTGCCAGTCCATTGCTGGAACTGGGATTCCTTGAAGCACATTGGCAATTCCCTCGGAAAATTCATAGATCGAGCAAGCAACAAGGATCAGTACGACTGCGACAGGATCTGTGTAGAGGTAGATCTAGAGGTGGGTCTACCAGAGGCAATCAAAATCAAAGTCGGCAACTGGTCTCATGTGCGGATCTTGAATTATGAACAGTTGCCATTCAAATGTAGGAAATGTCACGTTTATGGGCACTTTGCCAGAAACTGTCCGACAAATGCAGAGCCAGATAAAGGGAGCGAAGAGGGTTGGAACCAAGTCAAGTGAGCAAGAGCCAATCACAAGGGGCAGAAGAAGGGTGGATCCTCTGGCAAACACAATCCCCAGGTTAACGTCCAGCGCCCCCCTCCCAAAAAGATGCAAGAAAATAAATTTGTCCCTCTAAGTCAGCCGGAAGAAGACATTCTGGAGGAAGAAACCCAAAAACCAGTCTCTCCAAATAAAGGTACTCCATCAGCTTCCTCCAAAGAATCTGAAAATCCCAAAGGCATGGCCTTAGAGGATGAGGAAGATGAGCAAGAAACTGAAGAGTCAGAAGAAGAAGGAGAAATAGGAGAGTCCCAAACCTCGGTAAGAAGATCTACAAGAGGCCGGAAAACAGACAAAGAAAAAGGAGAGTAGCAGACCTACAAAGACAAGCTTAAGGGCAGCCAACCAACTCTGGAAAAATTGCTAGCCTCAAAGCCCAATATGTTGAAGAATCAGCCCCAAGGCTCCAAGGGAGCCCACTAGAAACATAAATAATGAAGGTCATCTCCTGGAATTGCAAAGGTATGGGGAGTAAAGTTAAGGAAGAAGCAATAAGAAGTTTAATAAGAACAGAAACCCCAGATATACTTCTAGTCCAGGAGACCAAGCTGGAAGACAAATCCTTCCTGCAAGCAAGCAAAAATCTGTGGTCCAAAAGTGAAGCAAGAGCAATCTCTGCCAGGGGTGCCTCGGGAGGGATTGGTACACTATGGAATTCCAATAAATATGCAGTCATCTTTGAAGCGAGCAACACTCACTGGTTGCTGCTAAAACTGCAGAATCTGGACACAAAGGAAACCCTCGGCCTTTTTAATGTTTATTTTCTAGTCAACATCAAGGAGAAAAAGGATTGCTGGGACACTATAAGACGACAAGCAGACTTGACAAACCTGGAAAACACAATCATTGCTGGAGATCTCAACGTCACTCTTCATTCCACTGAAAAAAGGGGAGGAAGTGCAGTCCGAGACCCAGCAAGAGAATGGGCGAAGGATTTTTTGCAAGACTGGGACTTACTGGACATCAAGCCCTCATCCGGTAAGTTTTCTTGGTCTAATAAAAGAGAAGGTCCTGGACATATTGCTGCTAGGCTTGATAGATTTTTCATTCAAAGCTCTTTCCTGTTACTTGGATTAGAACCCAGAATGCATATCCTCGCTAACAGCGTCTCGGACCATAAGCCTGTAAAATTAGAGCTCCTTGCCCATCTAGATCTGGGACCTATTCCCTTCCGGTTTAGCCCCCTTTGGGTTAAGGAGCCTCTCTTCATGCAAATAGTCAAAGATTGTTGGAGCCAGCCTGTCAAAGGCTTGCCTTTTTTCCTCTGGGAGGAAAAGCTCAGAAGGGTAAAAAGAGTTCTGAAAAGTTGGGCCAAAACCTTGTCCAATCCCTCAACGGAAAGGAAAGCCATCAAAGACTCTCTTGTCTCTCATCAAACCCAACTGGAGAGTGATATTGTTATAGAGGATATGATAGATCAAGAAACTCAACCGCAACAAAGATACCATAAGGCCTGCTTAGCTGAAGAAGAATATTGGAGATTAAAGTCACGAAATATGTGGCTTAAAGCAGGGGACAGGAACACGGGATTCTTTCATAAGCAAGCCCAGGCCAGGAAATGCTTCAACACCATTTCTGAGATCAAGGAAGATAATGACACGCACAAGGAATTCGTAGACATTAAGAAAGCAGCCTTCTCTCATTTCCAAAACTTGTACAGTGATGATCAGGGGCCACTTCATCATCAAGAGCTAATTGACATCACCCCTCAAGTTATCTCTCCTCGCATGAATGAGATTCTAGAGGCCAAAATTACTAAAGAGGAAGTTAAAAAGGCTCTCTTTGACATGGACCCGGATAAGGCCCCGGGGCCAGATGGCTTCTCTGCGCGGTTTCTCCAAATCTGCTGGCCGATTATCGAAAAGGACCTTCTCAAATGATACAAAAGTCACAAAATGCTCAGAAAATAGGAGGCATCACAAATTCCGCCTTCTTAGCCCTCATTCCAAAGGAAAAAGGTGCCAACAACTTCAGCAGATTCCCCCTGATTTCATTATGCAACACAGGGTACAAATTAATCACCAAAGTCATTGCTAATAGACTGAAGCCCATTCTTCCCAGAATAATCCTGGAAAACCAAGGAGGCTTCATCTAGGGAAGGCAGATCGTGGACAACTACACGCTCGTTCAAGAGGCAATACATTCAAGTCTTCTCCAAAAGGAACAAGGTATGGTGATCAAACTCAATTTAGCAAATGCCTTTGATCGAGTTAATCATAGTTTTCTGTTAAAAGTCATGTGCAAATTTGGTTTTGGAGCAAACTTCATAAAATGGATCCGAGCATGCATCTCAGAGCCATGGATTGTCCCACTGGTAAATGGAAGAGCCACTGAATTTTTCAAAGCCTCGAGAGGACTTAGGCAGGGGTGTCCCCTCTCCCCCCTACTTTTCGTCATCCAAGCCTCAGTACTCAGCTTCTTGCTAGATAAAAAGATGCAAGACCAAGAAATTAAAGGGATGTGTATAGCTAGAAGGGTTAAGAACTTAAACCACGCCTTATTCGCAGATGATACCCTCCTATTAGACACTGCCTCTCCTTCCTCTGTCTCCAAATTTAAAGATGTGCTGGAAAATTTCAGTGAGGCCTCAGGCAACATGGTAAATAAGAACAAATGTCATATTTTCAGTTGGAACACTACGCCCAGAACTCTATCCGCTATCTCAAGATGCTTGGGCTTCGCAGCCTCCTCTTCATGGACTTCATTTAAATACTTGGGCCTTCCTGTTTTCCATAAGAAACACTCAACCAAAATTTGGCTTCCCCAGCTTGAGAAATTCAAATCCAAAATTGAAGCCTGGGGCTTTACCTGGCTCAACGCTGCTGGCAAAGCGGTCTTAATAAAATCCGTGCTCTTCAATCTTCCACTGTTTCAATTCACAGGGCTTCTAGCTTTGGCATCCATATTAAAAAAGATGGAAGAATTCATGTGCAGATTCTTCTAGAAGGGAGGAAAACAGAATGGTAAAAAAATTCCCCTCATCAGTTGGGAAACCATGTCCAAGCCTCTGTGAGAGGGTGGGCTAAACTTCAAGAACCTCAGTCAGCAAAATGTGGCTATGGCAGCCAAGGTGGTATGGCGAATCATCGTGCCCAAGCCAGGTTGGGCCCAACTGGCTCTTTGGAAAAAGTATTTCAGAGCCCCACGCACTTGTTGTTTAGAAAACGCGATTCAGCTTCCAAATTCATCCTTCCTTAAATTGTATGCTAAAGCGGCTTCCTTGATTAAAGAGCACTCTTTTTGGATCCCAGGAAATGGGAAAAAAATCATCATATGGACTGATAGAATTATGAACAAGGATCCAATTACAGACAGAGCCTCCCTAAACGATTTGCACTGCTAGATGAACAGAGAAGGATTGAAATCGTTGTGGGACATTTCCCAATGGAGCGACTTCATATGGGCAGGCTGGAAAAGAATTGAACTTCCGGATCAGTTGATAAATGAATGGAACGCTTTGCTGGATCTCCTACATGGCTTGGCTCCCACGCATATGAAGAAAAAAGACATGAAAGAATGGGGGCTGAAGGAAGGCGGATACGTTGTTTCTAAAGGCTACTCCAAGTTGATCGAGAAGCCACACGTCCCTCCTGACCCAGCACCTTGGCAGGGAGTCTGGCACGTCCCCTCTTGGCCCAAAATCGACTTCTTCGCTTGGACTCTCTGCCATGGAAGAATTCTAACTTATGACACTCTGCAGAGGAAAGGATTTCATGGCCCCTCCAGATGCCCGTTGTGCACAGAAAACACAGAAACATCATTGCACTTAATGCTTGAGTGCAATTTTTCCATACATATCTGGGCCTCCTTTACCAACAATTTTGATCCCATCTTTCCTCTACCTAGATCTATGGTAGACCTCTTCTCAAATTGGACAAACAGGTACCCCGGACAGCCACCCAAAAATCAAGTTATCAAAACTGCATGGGCCATTCTCCCAAAGATCATTTGTTGGCAAATATGGCTTGAAAGGAATAGAAGAATTTTCAGAAATTCTAGCGTGAACTATAAGGTTTTAGAAATCAAAGTCAAAAGCCTCATAAAGGAGTGCTTGACAGAAATAAATGATGACTCCAATCTCAGCCAACAAGACATTGACTTGGGCTCATCCCTAGGCCTGCAATTTCAACCAGCGGTGAGAACTACCCCCATCCTTGAAGACTCGCAAATAAGGAGACCTGACCCTGAATTCCATGATTGGCTTAAATCGCACTCAAGACACTCACTGTTCTTTGATGGAACAGCGAAGGGTAACCCGGGCATAGCAGGAGCAGGAGGCGTAGTTGTAAATCCTCTGGGGGGAAAAAATTCATTCCTTCCCCTGGGGACTTGGCCATGATTCCAACATACAAGCTGAGGCACTGGCCCTCTTCCAAGGCCTAAAGATACTCAAAGAGCTAAACATAAGGGAAGCTACTGTGATAGGCGACTCGCAGGTCCTCATAAATGCAATGATCTCCAACTCTCCAGCGTTGGATCTTAATCTATCTACACTAGTATCTAGAATCAAAGGCCTGGGAAAAACTTTCCAGAAGCTGAATTATTTCCATGTACTAAGAACGCTCAACAAACAGGTGGACAAGGAGGCCAACAAAGCAGTCCTTCTTTCTGCTGGGGTAAAATAAAAGACGAAGAAGAAACATGGAAACCCATTCCATAAGCTAGTTTCTGCCATGTTTTTCTGCCTGCTTCTAAACAAATTTGTTTATATCTTCAAGTGGGGGAATATCTCTGAAATTGATAAACTAGAATCCTATAAAAAAAAACTCCAAAATTCAACAACACTCTCATTTTTTCTAGAGAAATACATCAAGACAGAAAAGTCTTCAATGTAACCTGATTTACGGCTTTCAAACCGGGATGAATATATATACAGCATAATCGTTTCTGTCAACAAAAAAAAATACAACACACCATACCAAAAGATTTCATCTACATCAAAAATATTATTGTAAAAAATTTATGTAAAACAATCGAAACCGCTAATTATATCTTATAATTCCAATTGAGAAAAAGGGTGCCTCGACGTGCGCACCAAAACCAGTACCTTTACTAATTTCGGGTCGGTAATCTACGGTGGAGGAAGGTTCATCTCTGAAAACAAATCAAAACAGAGACTTGAAAATTAGTCTGTTCCGTCCAATAGCCAAACACCTCACATTTTCTTACTAATTTCCGTGATGTTATTTTAATTTGCTACATCGGTGGAGAACCCATTATGGTTTGGTTTCCATTAAATAATAAATAATTTGTCGTGGGAGTCCATCTCTGGTACCTTCTGCAGATGGCAAGGGCAAGGGCAGCACTGCTATTCTTTATCATCCTTGCTTTCATAGTAATTGCGGCTTCTCATTCTTCAGCACCAGGTCCACTCAAGTTCTGCCAAAATTTATCCGTTTTGTCAGGGTTTTAGCTTTAGTATGGTTTCAGACAGGGTATTGACAAATATAAGTTGCGTTGCAGACGAGATCGTGGAAATTGAGGGCCGGAAGATGAGGGGAAGAAGGGAAAATTTTGAGGCCGAAGATGCGGCAGTCAAGAGGCGGGCAATGTTGCCTCCGCCCGCTCCGAGAGCCAACAACGATGCGCCGGTCCCACCCGCTTCAAGCAAACCAATGCCCTGAAATCTCATCGGTCAGAAATTAGGGTTTGTATTTGCAGTATGCACACATTTTAGTGTTGATTTTAAGTATTTCATATATTCTAGCACGAACATATGTATATGAATGAATGAAAAGTGAACAAAACTTCTTCGGTTCTGTATAAACAGTCTGAAGGATATTTGATATGTTTCCTCTAATAAAGAACCTGAGATTATTAGCTGATTTAACTCTAAATTGGTGGCAGTTTATTTGAAGTTAACCCTGGTGTGTTTCACAATGCATTTTGTATGATTTTTACTCAGAATCCCCAAGCAAAATAACCACTTTTTGATTTGTTAAAAAAAACAGGAGAAACACTCTATAAAAAGACAGCCATGGTGGATCATTGGCTACCCATATTCCACATCTATTATGACATTTTGGTGGCTTTGTTTAAAGTTAAATGTTTGCATCCTTTGTACACCAATTGATCCAAGGCAACACACAAGCTTCTGCTAAGCTTTGCACATTCCATAAATATTACTGAGTTACAGTTGCATCAGAACACACAGTTCCTTAAGTTACAGACTTGTTTAAAGTTAAATGTTTGCATCCTTTGAACACCAATTGATCCAAGGCAACACACAAGCTTCTGGTAAGCTTCACACATTCCATAAAATATTACTGTTACAGTTGCATCAGGACACAGTTCCTTCAGTTACAGCCTCCTATTGTAGGGTATCCCTTGGTCCATCCTGGTTTATAATGCACCGCCATTACGTTTCAGGAGTTAGGGAACCAGCATTTTGAGCTAATGTAACATGAGAAGGAAATAGTGTTTAATTACATATTTAGTTTATTTGAGATTCTAAGTGTTTAATTACATATTTAGTTTATTTGAGATTCTTAGAATTTTAAGCCTTTTCCTGTATCCTTTTTAATTTATTTTTACATTAAGGGAAAAATGTATCCCTATGTTATAAATAAAATAAACAGGGTAAAGGCACTTGATGTTGCAAAATATAAAAGTAACACATGCTTGCCTTGTTGAAACTCTCTTGAGCATTAAAAATATTTTATGAAAAATGTATCCTTTCATGCATATACATATGTTATAAATAAAATAAACAGGGTAAAGGCACTTGATGTTGCAAGACATAAATGTAACACATGCTTTGGCGGGATGATTGCCTTGTTGAAACTCTTTTGAGCATTAAAAATATTTTATTTATTTATTTAGAGTAATTTATATATTTATATTGAAATTGAGGTCATGTTTTATATTAAATCAGATAAAATATGGAGACTTATTTTTTAGGACGTTTATTTTGATGTGTTTTTATGTTATCATCTTATAATAATATTTATATTATTTATCTTATCTTGTAATTAATATATTGAACATTTAATTAATAGTAATGATAGTTTTTTGCAATCCAAATTTTATGATTTTTTTGTTTTAAGTTACATAAATTCAATTAATTGTTTTTATAGTTTTATTTGTAAAGAGTAAGAAAACTTACATAATTTCAAGTTTTATTTTTATTAGTAAATCAACTTTCACAATTACACATTATAAATTTCAAACTATCTTTGTTTTTGCATATACTAGCTATCTCTTGCCTCTTGCAAACACAGTGACACTTAACTAATGAACTTTTGAGTTTGTTGAAGATGTTCTTTCTCATGTTGTCCATTATGAAAGTGGATAGACAGCATCAATATATGCTTCAAAAGTGTTATTATGTGAGAATACACAAATAATGGTGGGAATAATAAAAAGTAATTGAGTAGTGCACAATAGCATTGTTCTTATTGTCATTGATTACTATTTGTATTGAAACTTAGTAAGGATACCAAAAAAAAAAAAATCATAACCAAAGTTGTTAACTAAGTAGAGGAAGTGATCTTCTAAAAGGGATAAGAAGAATATTATAATTCCTATAAGAAGAAGACTCTATGGAGGCATGGTAGTTTAGAAAGAAGTATGTGAGATGCATGCACATTCTCTCCTAAGAGGGCTTTGATCCCAACGTGAGTCACATGCATATTCTATTTTGGGAGGTCATAGATCGCAAAGGGAGTAGGGTGCATGCATGAGGAACATCTTTAGTTCTCATATGTAATTCTTGGGTGAGAGATTCTTTTGCATGTGTGCATGCATTCATTCTTTTTAGGTGGGCAAATTATTATAGGTGAGATATTCCATGCATAAGTGCACGCACTCCCAAGGCACATCACAATCGGGGTTTGACCTCTTCAAGGGGCCCTCTTCCTTGAATATGTCCATAGTCATTATAACCATTTTTCTCTTGTCTTATAAAAGAGAGGGAGGGTGCTTCAGTATTTGCACTTGAGATTTTAATGTGTTGCTCGAGATAATCATATATCAAATATAATATTCTTATTAGTTTGATAGAGAGAAATGTGATTGGTAGAAATGCTTTTAACTTGACGTTTGAATTTCCAAAATTATGATTTAAGAGAGGTAGTCTTCTCTATGAATTGTTTTGATCTCTTTGTTGTTTTTCCTCATGTTGGGTCTACTGTGAAAGTGTATATGTGCACTAAGACAACAATGTTGCATGCTTCAAAAGTGTTACATGTGGGCACACGCAAATAATGGTGGGAATAATAAAAAAGAATTGAGTCGTGCACAATAGAGTTGTCTTAGTTTCCATTGATCATTGTATGTATTGAAACTTTTGTAAGGATACATGCTTGACTATTTTGGCTAGAGAGTTTACAATTTGAGTTTAGTGTATTGCTTGAGATAAGCATATTTCAGATTTAATTTACTTATTAGTTTGATATAGAAAATGTGATTAGTATTTGTTCTTTTAGCTTAATGTTTGAATTTCCAAAAGTATGATTAATGGAGATCTAGTATTTTCTATTCATTTTTTGATGTCTTTCAAAGTTTGCCATGTTTGTACTCTTGAAATTTCCACACTTAGTTTTAGAACATGTAGATCTAAAGTTTTGAGAGGTGGTCTTTATTTTTCAAATCCCTAATTGTATGGTTTATTTCCATGAGTATAGATTTTCTTACCATATATTGAAAATTTAACATGGTATCAAATTTGTACAAATGAAGTCATTGTGTTAATGTATGTAGAAGGTCATTGCTTGTGAGAGCGAATTGCTATCAAATTCTTTCAGTGGGTGTGGTGCCCAAAAATCTCTAGAGATTAGAGTGATTCTTGTTGAAGATAGACCTTAGGACCTGTGAGGGGTCTATGGGTGGCATGCCTAAGGAATTCCAATGTCTAGAGCACTAATTTATGTATTTGAGAGGTTATATGCACTTGCAATAAGTTGATTTTTTTCATTGATTTTTTTATTGAGGCATGTTGAAGGGGTGGTGACCAACAAGAAGGGGTGTATAACTTCACTTCTTTGAGGTGTGAGCTTCAGATGAAGGAGGTTAAACTATGGAGTATATTTCAATGGAAGGCTACAATGCTCATTGATACCCAACCACTTACTAAATATGAGAAGAAGGAAGCCAAGGCAAATAAAATCATTCTAAATTTAATGAACGATCATTTGATCTCTCGTATCACAAGTAAATCAACTAAAGAAATGAATGAAGCATTGGTGTCTCGATATCAAAGTGTCAAAAATCTCTTGCAAGATGCTCCTAGAGATCAAGCTCACCAACATGCACATGAATGACATAAACATGGTGTCAAGCTACTTGATGAAGATCTCTAAGCTTAGAGATCGACTCTTTGCTATTAAGATGAAGGTCAAGGACAAGGAGTTAACATCAATAACACTAAACGGTTTTATTTCACCCTAGAAGGTCTTCGTGGAAGGTGTTAATGCTTGTAAGAAATCACCTATCTTTAAAAAACTTTGAGACAATTTCATCCAAGAGGAGACAAGGTGACAAATAGTTGCAACAAGACTAGGGAATGTAGGAATTTATAGGGTAAGTTCCTCAGATAGAACACCAAAGGACACCATTCACAAAAAGATCACAAATCAATACACTAGTATTCTTGACATGGTTAAAACCCCCAAAGAGGGAAAGAGTCCACGGCCTGAGCCAACGCGGCCACTTTAGGCAATTTATTAATAAGAGAAAGAAAATTTACATAAGCTTCTCTCATGAACAGTCACCCTACAAATGACCCACCATGCTCTTTAAATAGAGATCATGGACCAATCGGGTGTTAAGCCACGGATCAAATGTCGGTAATACCGAGGAGAGAATGAACCGTCAGATCGCTTAATGTCTAGAACATATCATGACCGTCGGATTGTAAATTACCAAAGTACATAGTAAAGAAACACACTTTACCTAACTCTACACTAGACCAAGTTATACTTAACTATTTCCTATGTGTCGAAATATCCTAACATCCCCCCTTAAGAACAACTTGGGATAGGATTGAAGGATGTACAAATATGACACAATAGGAGAAGGAAGGGGGCATTAGAGCCTATCCCCTTAGTGACAACTTCTTGAACTCCAACCATAAATCGAAGTTTAGTAAACTTTGTCTCTGTGAGAGCTTTTGTAAAGATGTCTACAACTTGATCATCGGTTGAACAATATTGCACTTCAAGAACATGGTCATGAATGAGCTTTCTGATGAAGTGCATGTGTAGTTCAATGTGTTTGTTGCGCTGATGTTGAATTGGATCTTTGCATAGTTGAATGGTACTTTGATTATCACACCAAAGTGTAGTCAGATGTTGTTGCTGAAAGCCAAACTCTGATAGGATTTGACGAAGCCACGGGGCTTCCTTACTAGCTTCTATGGTGCCACCATACTCTGCTTCTGCTGAAGAAAGAGAAATGGCACTTTGTTTCTTGCAAGCCCATGTAATAGGTCCAGAACCAAGAGTGAAGACATAACTTGTAGTAGACTTCTAATCATCAAGGTCACTAGCCCAATCGAAATCAGTGTAACCAACCAATAGAGGATATGCTTTTGCACTCTAATGAATCCTGAACTGAACTGCACCTCGAACATAACGAAGTATTCTTTTAGTTGTTTTCCAATGACTTTCATGTGGGTTTTGCATAAACTGAGCAATAAGGCCAACAACAAAGGAAGGGTCAGGACAGGTATGGGTCATATACCAAAGTTTTCCTACAAGCTGACGGTATAAGGTAGCATCAACTTCAGGGGAAGTACACGTCACTGAAAGTTTGACTCCAGACTAAAAGGGAGAAGGGGCTGGCTTACAATCTTCCATGTAAAAGTGGCATAGAAGATCATAGGGATACTTGGACTGGGAAAGGGAAATACCTTCCTTGGATTGCAAGACTTGAAGACCAAGAAAATAATGCAAGTTTCCTAAGTCTGTCATTTCAAACTTATTTTCAAGGCTGGACTTCACATGGTTTATAAGGTTGGGATCACTACCAGTAAGGATAAGATCATCAACATAAAGAACAAGAATGATAAGAGACTTACCCACTTTCTTGGTGTAGACAGTATTGTCATAATGACACCTAGAAAATCCAGTATCTAAAAGAAAGTTATCCATTTTGGCATACCAACCCCGAGGGGCTTGCTTGAGACTATAAAGGGATTTCCTAAGCCAACATACAAGACCAGAGTCTGTTTGTATAAATCCAAGAGGTTGTTCCATATAGATTTCTTCATGCAAGAAGGCAGATTTAACATCCATCTGATGGACTTCCCATTTGAAAGAGGCATCAAGGGAAAGAACAAGGCGGATAGAGTTCATTTTGGCAACAGGGGAGAAGGTTCCAGTATAGTCAATGCCTTCAACTTGTGAAAAACCTTTAGCAACAAGACGAGCTTTATGGCTATCATCTTTTCCATCTCATTCAAAATTAGTTATGTAAACCCATTTGCATTTAACAAGTTTTCGTCCCTTTGGAAGAGGAACAAGATCCCATGTATCATTTGCCAGTAATGAATGTTATTCTTCATTCATATCTATGTCTCAATCTGGATGGCCTGAAGCTTCTGCAAAGGTGTCAGGATCATGATTCGCTGAAGCTTAAGCCAGTAAAGAAGAGGCTCTATCGAATTGAGAACGTGTACATCGTTGATCTGTAGGATCACCTGCAAGAGCACCTGTTGCATCTCGAGTAGCACAAACCCATTTTGGAAGTTGAGGAGCTGAAGGAGGATCCTGAGAAGGGGGGGGGGGGGATGTCATCCTCATTATCATCATCTGAAGAAGAAATGTTTTCAGAAGTAGAAGGGATAGAGAGAGGTGGCACATCCGTCGAACTAGGCTTGTAGGTCGATATATTTTCAGCAAACTTTACATCTCTTCTAATGATAACATTTTTGGACTTAAGTGGAATAAGTCTATATCCTTTAACATCTTCAAAATATCCAACAAAAATACATTTTTCACTCTTAGGTTCGAAAGCTTTATGTTTGTCATTTGGAATATGGGCCCATGCTTCACTTCCAAAAAAACGAAAGTGACTTACATCTGGTTTAATTAAGCTCCATGCTTCTTCTGGAGTGATATTTTTTAAAACCTTAGTAGGAGTGCAATTTATTATGTAATTTGCACAATTAATTTCTTCTGCCCAAAAATTAAGACTAAGTCCTTTAGATTGAAGCATACAATTAGCCATGTCCTTTAAGGTGTGATTCTTCCTTTCAAGTACACCATTTTGTCGTGGAGTATATGGAATAATATGTTTCATTTGAATTCCATTCTCAGTGCAAAAGTTGATGAATTTGTTGTTAACATATTCTCTACCATCATCAGATCTTAGCTTAAGAATTTGATGTCCAGATTGTTTTTCAACGAATGCCTTAACAAACACAATGATTTTCATGACAAAAATACTAGAAACCAAGTCTTAGATATATATAAAGTTCGTGAAAAACATAACTTCCTAATGCTAAAACACAAAGATCCCCTAATAGTTATAACAATTAAACCATGGAATTTCACACACACCATAGTAGTTCAATTTAGCTCTTAAAAATCATGAAATCATGCAATATCAAATCCCTCATATCATGAGCACAATCATGCAACGTATTTCATTGCACATGTATAAAGTACTTATTCATTCTTTAACATTGTGTTTACACTCTTGCTATGTAACAAAAACATTTATCATTCAAGTGAAATAGATATACACAAAGGTACAAGTAAACAACTTATCTTAGTTGTTAAATGACTAGCACCATAGAGAGGGACTTCAACTCTCCTCCCAATTGTAGACCAACCACACTATTGTTCTTTCTTACAATTAATCACCCCTGAGCCATATTTAGAATTTGAGGAGTGAAATGATCAAGAGAAATTCACAAAATTCATCCACAACACATGGGAATCTAGAGCAGATAGTGCCTCCACCTGCAAACATGTAGGTTTTAACCCTTTACAGAAATTAACTACAAATTAGTTCTTAAGAAAAAATATACAATGGTGAGAAACAAATAACAAATACACAGAGATTTTCCACTGGATCTAAAAACCAAGATTACCAAATTGATTTTTCATTATCTTCCTTTCAATTTTACAATACATATATACACATGTTGAAGTATTATAAACCCCAATCCATTAACCTTGGATTAGAACATAACCGTAGTTTCCTTGACCGGACCTACAAAATACCATGGGTAGAAAACCATCCTGCCCAAAACCATGTGCGAAACCCATGCAAAAAAACCATAGGTAGGTCCACCCACTTAATATAGGGTCCATTTTTCTTCTAGAGGTGTTGCCTCAAACCCCGTACAGGAGGGATTACGGCTGACTGAAACCCCTTAGCAAGGGTGGCTATGCCCCCCTATGACCCCCCTGTGACTAGTCATGGAAATAATATAACACAACTGAACAAAACCAGTAAGGATCCATAGAATACAATGTCCCCACTCAAACATTTGCATCCAAGAATCTAGAGTCCATAGTGCCTCCACTTGTGATCCAACAAGAATCCAAATATTATAGTGTCTCCACCAAACAATCAATCATGGGAATCTAGAGCCCATGGTGCCTCCATCAGATTCACGCTACAAGAACCTAGAGTCCACAATTACTCCCATTGTAATCTAATAGGAATCCAAAGCACGCTATGTCTCCACTTGATAGATTTCACATGAATCTAGAGTCCACCTTTAGTGTCTCCACCTATGAAAACACCAAGAGAAGTCCTAGATAGCCTAGTGTCTCCACCTAATAAGAAACATTCCAAATTCCAATGTGTCTCCTTGGTGCTTTCCTATTTCCCCAAGCAATTCCCAAGTAGATTCTCCTTCCAAAACTCTAAATCCATGTTCTCTCCTTCAACCTAACTATTTTTATATTCACAATTATTTGCAAGTTTTTGTAAACATACTTACAAGAGCTTTAACCAAGAAGGTTTGTTACAATTGGTAGGTTTAGCAAGATGTGTGTGATGACGCTATGTGAACATACCATCAATGGGCAAGAAGAAACAAATGTGTTCTTTGGACATGTATAGGTGCAGATAAAGATGCTAAGGAGCATCGTTTCATAGTGGGACATATGATTTATTAGTGTAGTTTGGACTACATTGTAGGAAAAATTTAGAAACAAAGTTAAATATGTCTACAACATTCAATCCACACAAATATGAGTAGGAAAAAGTAGCAAACATGACTTTGGTGCATTTTTTGAGGGGTTCAATTAGAATCATCCAAATACCTAGCATGAAAATTTGGTACATATAAAACACTCTAAGAATAGAGTCATCCACACTTCTACTGGTAAGTCCCCATTTAAAACTTGTTTTGGATATTTTCCACATTCACCTAGATATTGCATATGGGAGGCAAGGGTGAGTGAAGGAGGATCTTACAAGGGATTCCTTAAGGGTAGAAAAAGTTATTGAGAAGATCAACTAGATCCATATACAGGTATAAGAGATGCACAAGTCATGAGAATAATATAAGGAAATGCATGATCAACACATAACAAAGCTGTCATTTAAGGTGGGAGATAGAGTATGGGTGTAGTTGAGCAAGGTGTGACTACAAGTTCCTATTAAGAAAATAAAATGTCTATGATATGGTCTAGGTTATATATTATGCTAATTCATGGGTTGGGAGTTTTAATTTTTATTTCTTTATTTTCTGCATAATTATCATTTCACATGCATACACAATAAAAAATAATTTAAGATCTTGGAATATAAGAAGAAATAAACCCTCATAGAGTATATTTCACATTTTAAGCATAATATCATTAGGTTTATTGTGACAAATTGTCTGGTTGAATATCCATGGTAGTTTAGAGATCCCTATAATTTCGAAGATATGTTTTGATGAATTTAGGCTTCATGTTCCTGAAATCTACTTCAAACAAATCAACTTGGTATTTTTTCTATGTTAGCTCCTTATAATACTAGTTTAACCCATTATCGTTATTAGTGAAACCACCTTATTGTATTATTGTGCCCATATAGTCCCTGTGTTGTTATTATTATGCCCCATAGAAGCCCACTACTGTTATTTTTGTGCCCCTACAATATTACTATTATGTAGGCTCTGATTGTATTGGGACCCCTTATGGTCCTATATATAGACAGGAGGCCTTGTCATTTGTATCATCCAAGAATTATTAATTTATGTAATGTAAAGGAGGTTTCCCCAAGAAGATATTGATTTTTAAGTTGTTGATCAATCTTTCTGTGAGATGGTTTCATAACATTTGGTATTAGAGCTTTGGATTCTATGGTTTCGCTGCTCCAAACAGGTCATCATGGAATTTGCACTATAACATTTTCTCCACAAAGTTTCAGAAGCCAAACACAAAACCCATTTGAGCTGAAATCATTCTGAACCTCAGGTCCAAGTTTCAGATATTGTCTCACTATATGTTCAGAGATATGATCTAAGGAAGTTAGGGTTTTTGCAAGCTCTAGAATTCCATCCCAAAGAGACCATCATGAAAGTTTCACTATAATATATTTTTGCGAAGATCCAGACTCTAAAATTAAAACCCATTTGAGCTGAAATCATGATGAAGCTCAGTCGCAAATTTCAGATCTTTCTTCTCTATATTTTCTGATATATAGTTGAATAAATTTAGGGTTCTTGTAGGCTCTCGAATTCCATCCAAATAGGTGACCTGGGGAAAATCGTAGTAACTTTCTCTCAGCGCATCATACTGAAATTTCATAAAACTTTACAAATAGAGGATGGCTTGTAGTTTCCTCTATCAATTTAAGGTCCTAAGGTTTAAACCGTGACACGTGGCACTTCGTATATGTTCTCTCTACTGAACTAGTTTATAATCTGACCATTGTGGGAGATTTGACATAGCTCTTCCTTGGAGAATCCAATCTTGATCAGACTTACGAGGTTGGAAAGAGGACTCAGAGGGCTACTCCAAGACGCAACTATAGAACTTAGAGATCCTAAATTGCAGAGATGAAACAGATTCAATATCAAGCTCTTATAAAGTGAAAAACGATGTGTAGTTTTTTTATTATAAATTTTGCATAAGTTTGGTTGAAAAATTAGTTTGAAGGAATTAAAAGGGCATAGTGATGCATTATTATCATTAATTGATGCCCTGAAGAAAGAAAATGGAAACACCTAGTAAGCAACATAAAATCTCTAGCATGAATCTTGAAGAAGAGGAAGAAATGCAACATGATATATACAAATTAAGAGACCAAGTGCAAAAAAATTCAATCTCACAAAAAGTAACAAAAGCTAAGATGGATGGTTTAAAGGAAAGCTTGAAAGCTAAGATGGATGACATGGAAGCTAATATAGGTGGTTTAAAGAAAGGTGCATAATCAAATATGGATGTTTTAAATAAAGGCATGGAAGCTAAGACGAATGACGTGGAAGTTGAGATGGATGGTATAGAAGAAAGACCTAAAGGCAACATGGAAGATTTGAAGACAAATTTGACAACTTTTCTATAAAAAATTCTTACTAATGGTGAAAGGGTAGTAAAGGGAACTCATGAAGCGAACAAAAGAAATGTTAATCATGATTTCATAGACTCTAACGTTGGATTGAAGAGTCGCCATGTTCCAAATATTGATATGAGGAAGTTTAATGCCAAGGATCTTGTAACATGGATAGTACAGATGGATCAGTATTTTGATATCCATAATGTGAAAAACACACAACATGTATGCATTGCAACTTTATATCTGGAACCAAATCAGTTTGTATGGTATCGATGGCTTTGCTCTCGTAAACAATTTGTCACCTCGACAATTTTTAGTGAAGAAATGATAGCACATTATGAGGATACAAAAATAAACACCTTTTTTAGCCAATTGATAAATCTCAAACAAAAGGGTTCAATTATGGAGCACATTTAGGACTTCAAAAAATTGAATATAAGGGTAAAATATATTCCAGAGGAGCATAGGATTGATTTGTTCATAGGGACTTTAAAGGATAACATCCAACATGAATTTTGCCTTTACGAACTTGATTCATTAGAGAAGGCATTCAGGTTGGCAAGAAAAATGGAAAGAAAAATTATGGCAACAAGGAAGCCTACCACTCATGACTATACAGATGGAAGTGTTGTTGCTTGTAGCCTTTCATCACCTATAAGGTTGACACCACAACAATTGGAAGAAAAAAGAGAAAAATGGATTTGTTACAATTGTGATAGAAAATACACTAAAGGTCATAAGTGTGATGAGAAGAAATTAATTTACATAGATGGGGAAAAGGAGAAAGAAAAGGAACAAGAAATGTCAAAAGAAGAGGATATACACCAGGAACCAATCCTAGAGAAAGAACAAATTAATATAACCATATATTATAATGAATTGAAGGGAATTACCACTCATCAAACTCTCAAGATAGAAGGGCATATCAAGAAGAAAAGGGTAATAGTGTTGATTGATTCAGGTAGTACCCATAATTTTATTCATTGTAAGATAGCCAAAGAATTGAATTGCTTCCTATGTCCAAAATCAGAGTGTCAAGTAACGGTTGCAAATGGAGGAACCATAAATTCTCTGGAAAGTGCCATAATATCAAGCTATCCATGGGAAAATATGTCTTGAATAGTCTAATGATTTCCATTCCAATGGGTGGTGCAGATGTTGTACTAGGAGTCTAATTGCTACAATCTTTGCATATGATATCTTTTAATTTTCAAGAACTTTTCTTGAATTTTTTTGGGAAGGAAAGGAAGTTGAATTAAGGGGTATCGTATGAAAACCAAGAAAGGTAATCAGCTCTAACATCATGACAAAGCTTCTAAATAAAGAAAAATGGGGTGTAATTGCATAATTATGTTCACTAGAGGTTCCCACATCGAAACCATCTATTTCTCTAGATGTCCAAAACATTTTGGACAATCATTCCAAGGTATTTGAGACTCCCAAAGGCCTCCCACCTATTCATGATCATGATCATGCTATTCATTTCATTCCAAGAAGTGTTCCCCCAAACATTAGGCCTTACAAATATCGATATGCCCAAAAGAGTGAAATTGAACGTATGATTGCATAAAGGCTACAGGTTGGTATAATTCAACCTAGTCAAAGTTTTTTCTTTTCTCTAGTGGTATTGGTACAAAATAAGGATGGATCATGGCACATTTTTTTGGATTATTGGGAGCTCAAAAAGCTTACTATTAAAGATAAATTTCCCATTACTGTCACTAATGAATTATTGGATGAATTACATGGAGAAATTTACTTCACCAAGCTGGATGTTCATTCAGAATATCAACAAATCAGAATGAAGACTAAAGACATTCTAAAAACAACATTTAGAACTCATGAGGTTCATTATGAATTTTTTGTCATGCCTTTTGTCCTTACCAATGCACCTTCTACATTCAAGGTTTGATAAATTCCATTTTTAAACCCTTCATTAGAAAATTTGTTTTAATATTTTTTGATGATATACTAATCTACAACAAGTCTTGGAAGGATCATGTTCAACATGTTAACAAGGTGCTCAAACTATTGGAGGAGAAACAATTATATGCAAAAACATCTAAATGTTCCTTTGGAGTACAAGAGGTGGAATATTTGGGTACTCAGTTAGCTCATAGCTCATCTTATCATCCTCAATCTGATGGGAAAACTAAGCCAGTAAACAAATGTTTGGAAGGATACCTTTTTTGCTTTGTATCTCATAAACAAACACAATGGATCAAGTGGTTGCCTCTGGCTAAATGGTGGTATAACACTTCCATCCATACTGCAGCAAAAATGACACCATTTATGGAATTTTATGGATATCATCCACCATCACATCATCTTTAATAGAAAATTATAAGGTTCAAGCAGTGGAAGATCACATCGAGCATCAACAACAAGTTCTCAAACTATTAAAGGGTAACCTCACTTTGGCACATAATAGAGTGAAACAACAGGCAGATCAACATTACAGCGAAAGAACTTTTGATGTAAGTGACTGGGTATTTCTATGACAACAACCATACAAAAAAATGCCCCTCAAGCAAGATAAGAAGGATAGTAAATTATCACCAAGTATTATGGTTCATACAAGGTGTTACAAAAGATTGGTACTATGCAATACAAATTGGAGCTTCATGCATCTTCCTGAGTGCACCTAGTTTTCCATGTTTCATGCTTAAAGAATGTTATAGGTGAGAAGATCTCAGTTCAAATGATATTGCCAGAACTTGATGAGGAAGGAAAAATCATATTGGAACTAGAAGCAGTCATAACAACAAGAAATTGACAACTACGAAATCGATTAATTTTAGAGTATCTCATCAAGTGGAACAACTTACCCCCTACAGATTACACATGGGAGGATGATAATTTTATACATAAGCATCCATAACTACTCAAGCATTGAGGACAACACTTTTGAAAGAGAGGGGCATGTTAGGTCCCTATACTACTATTGTAACCCCTTATTGTTATTAGTGTAACCCCCTTATTGTATTATTGTGTCCATATAGTCCCCATGTTGTTATTATTATGCCCCTTAGAAGCCCACTATTGTTATTGTTGTGCCCCTACAATATTATTGTTATGTAGACTCTGATTGTATTGGGACCCCTTAGACTCCTATATATAGAAATAAGGTCTTTTCATTTTTATCATCCAAGAATTGTTTATTTGTGTAATGTAAAGGAGGTTTCCCCTCGAAGAGGGTGAGTTTTAAGTCATTGTTCTATCTTTTCTATCTTTCTATGAGCTAGTTTCATAACATTCTATAACTTTCTTTACGAGATTTTTTAAACTATGAAATATAGAGCTTACAAAGAATATATCTCATGGTAATATTGATATAGATTCCAAACCGTATTTGATTATAATCTTAGAGATATGATCTAAGTCAGTGTTCCTAGATTCTCTTGAAACATGCTTCAAAGAAGTCAGCTTGCTATTTTTGCTATAAATTTCTTTTTATGATGTTGTATACAATGAAATATATCAAAGAGATCGAGAGAGAGAGAGAGAGAGAGAGAGAGAGAGAGAGACATAAGATATATCAAGGTATATGTGTTAGAAATTATAGAACTTGTTCCACTATAATTTTCGAGATGTGATTTGAGAAAGTTAGTGTTCTTGAATTCTCCTGAAGCATGCTTCAACTATTTCATCTTGGTATTTTTCTATAACTTTGTTTCTAAGATGTTTTAGACTATGAAATCTAGAGGGGGGAGATATGATATCTAAAGATACTATTTATATAAATATAAGACCTTGTTTTAATACAATTTTGTAGATATGATATTAGGAATTTAGTGTTCATGAATGCTCCTAAAACATGCTTCAAATATGGAAACTTGGTATTTTCACTATAACTTTCATTGTATGATGTTTTAGACCATGAGCTATGGAATTAATAGAGAATATATAGCAAGATACCTATAGTATAAATTTCATGCCTTGTTTCAATATAATTTTTGAGTAATGATCTTAAAAAATTAGTGTTCCTAAATTCTCCTTAAATATGTTTCAAATAAGCTAGCGTGACATTTTTCCTATAACTTTCTTTTCAAAATGTTTCATACTATGAAATGTGGGGAATACAAAGAAGAGATATACAGGTACCTATTATATAAATTTTATAATCAAATTTGCAAAATTAGATAAGCGTCATGTTATGCAAGTTCATTCTTGTGAAGAAGCCAAAATAAACTGATAGATCCAATGAAAGTAAAAGTAGCTAACATACATTGTGATGAAGCAAGTAGACTTAGTGAAGTATGTTGGTTCCTACAAATAGTTGCAGCAATGTATATTGGTGTCTCCTATAGGTAGGTGCCTACAAATATTTCAACAAATGGGAATCATCTATCCTACAAATTAGTGCTTACAATTCTTGCAACAAATGGCAGCAACGTCTCCACTATGTTGGTTCCTGAAAAGAAGCTAAGAGTTGATAAATATACGACATCGAGATCAAGTGATTTCTCTTCTATTAGTAACTTCGTGTGAATGTTTTTTACTTTATTAGATTAGGACATTCCTTTATTTATATTATTAGTGTTCTTTTCCATTAAACAACTACTAATGCATAAACCATAAAGAGACAAGAAACAAATAATATAGGTTATCAACCAAGGCCAAAACCTCTCCCACTTGAGAGGAAAACCTAAAAAAATACTTATTTTTATAGAGATTCCAATTGATGAATACCAATACCAATACCCTTGACATATTTTCCACTCCGAGACCAAGACAAAAGTTCTTTCTCTTTGCTTCTTGTCATCCTTGCACAAGTCAACACAAGTCAAACTTCTCCTCCTGCACTTCTCGAGTACCCTGAAACTTCAGCCTCCTTTCCACAGATCTTCACCTCGTACTATTGTAATACCACATGTGTGAGGAGTAGAGAGAAGTTTTGGAGGTGATTCGTTCCTTCAATATACTTGGAAGCTTCTCCAAATGAGCTCAACCAACAATAGGACAGATTTGGAGATCCTTTTCTTGTTCTTTATTACAACTGTAGATGTACCCACTCTAGAAACCCTAGTTTCTTCCACATGTGTGAAGTTGTTTTCCGAAGAAACAATCCAAAACCAATGCCAAAATACCTCGTTGTTCCTTTCCTCCTTGCTGGTTATAAGGCTTCTTTGATGACCTTTTCACATTTCTTCCAACTGCAGACCTAACCATAAATATCTGCTCTAAAATGAGGTTGAGTGGCCTATTTATAGTTGTATGATATGATTCCTCAATGAGGGTGTTGAGCAATGTGATTACAAGCCATGAAGGACTGCATGGGGATTGATGATGGGCATGTGGATGTAGGTATGAAGGCCTATCCAGAGGCCTTCTCCAAATACCTTGACATCAGGGGAACTCAACCTTGAGTTGATCAAAAATTTGCTCGAAGGGTACATTGTAGGTGGTGGCGTCATGGGAGTGTGGTCGGGGAGGAGGCATGTTATGACCCGAACAGGGCTTCGATCAATTTTGAAATCTTGCATGGTGAATAGTGTTATTATGACTCCTCATGTGTGACGTTGGAGATGGAAATTACTAAGTCACAAGCGCGACTAGTGTGGGTATGGTGGCAGATTTACCATAGACGGTCCTTCCAGCTCATGTGAGGGTATATCTTGGTGAAGTATTGGTTAAGACCATGCATACGGTTAGTGGGTCAAAGAGGTATATGAGATAATTCATTTATCCTAGAGAAATGGTGGTTCAGTAGATGCTGGGGAATTCTTCTACAGAGAAATTTGAGTAGTGATGTGTGTGTTTGAGTATGGAGATACTTTTTTTTGGGTTGTATGTTACTAGTGGTGAGACTGAGCAGCCAATAACTTGGATCGAAGAGTAGGTAGATGCCCATGGTGGTGGAATGAGGGAATCCCTCCATTTCTCTTTCGGTTAGTGTTTTCTGGTGGATTAGAATGAGGTCGGCACCTCATATTTTATGTAGGTTGTCTCATCTGAAGCCTAATTTGATAGATCCAATAGGTGGCAGGAGCCTATCCCTGATGACACTGACATCTAATTCAAAATATACAGGAAACAGTGGTTCTAGGGGTAGTCGTCTTCGCTCGTCGGCCTCGATAGGCCATGGGGGAGAAAGATCTGGTAGTAATTACAATGATGGTTCAGAGGTTCAGGGAAGCAGAGGCCTGAGAGTTTCAATTAGTGGCTGAGGTGGCCACACCATGAGACGTTGGCACCGAGGAGGGTATGCTTGTCGCAAAGGAGGACAGATTCGGGGGGTGGCATGTTGTGGAGGAAGGGGGCAACAAAAAAATGTCACATGGATCGTTTCTGTGACCTATATGGATATATTGCTACCACAAAACATGTGAAGTAGGAGGAACATGAAGATCTTATCATGACACTGAACAAGATGCACTATTTTGAGTGCAATACCCAAGAACATGTGGTGGTGGTTTGGCATGGCCAGAATCTATTCTCCAATAAGTTAAAAGGTTGGAGGCTTGTATGGTCCATTTTGAAGAGCATGTGCATTGCACCTTCCACCCTTCTCCACCTCCTGGAACAACACCAGACAACCCAACCTCCAGTTCGGACGATTGATATGATATCAGGTGCTTTATGTATCTTTCTTATCTTTTGGTGTTTTTGGCCCTTTCAACTATGTTCTTTGTTACTTTTCGTTGCTTTTTTTACTATCACTCACTATTAGCAGTAGTCAAAAAACCTAGTTTGGGTGAGACTACTTGCGTTTTTGTTAATGATGTACACTTTTTTGAAGAACGAATAGAAGGCCAATTTACAAAAGGAAAATAGTTGTATGCCATAATAATAAGCCAACTTCATAGGAAGATGAGCCAACATGTCCTTTGAAGAGATATTATTATTCATTTTCAAGCCAACTTGAAGGAAGATGCTTGTGCTTGTCTTGGAGGGCTATTTATACTTATATAATGAGTCATATAAAATGTAACATGCCCAAGAAGGGCCATTCATACATGACATAGATTCAAATTCACTTTTATGACTAGATGACAAATCCTAAAGGCTCACAATGGGAGTCATCACTAAAAGTAAAATTTCTTGCTCATTAAACCTATGAGACAAGCATTACAATAATAATTTTATCTATCTTCTTTTGATCAATTACATAAAATCACAATTACAAATGTCATTATGAAGACCAAACCTAGTTACACTTTTCAACATAAGAATATTGGTGCCTCTTATAGGTTGGTTTATACAAACCACCAGAAGGAATTCTTGTCTCTTGTAAGTTGTTTCCTACAAATATTATGGTAGAGGGAATTAGTGTCTCTTATAGGTCAGTTCTTACAAAGTAGTAGAGGGAATTGGTGTCTCTTGTAGGTTGGTCCCTACAAAGTACAATAAGAAATTGGTAGCTGTTGTAGGTTGGCACCTACAAATCAACTAAGAGGGTTGGTATCTCCCCTACATTAATGCATACAAATTTATGTAATAGTAGGTTGGTGTCTATCAGATATTTCATATTGAAAATTTCATTGTTTTCTCCCATAAGGGTTCCCATTTATTTCTTTTGTTACTTGTTCAATTTATGAATTTGATGTTTTATTATGTTTGAATATTTAAATAAGTAAAAAAATTCATTATATTAATTACCTCCACCACAATCCCCCAATCTTAGTGTAGATATGAATCCAACAATTGGTATCAAAGAAATTTCCTTCAAAAGAAGTCTAGCCACTGGAATAAATACCTCAAAGGTACCATGGCTATTAATGAAGGTTCAATTAAAGCTCATATGTTTGGTGGATGAACTATTCCTTTTGGAGGAAAAGGATGAGGACATATCTAATTCCTTTTGGTGTTAATCCTTGGCAATCCATAGTAGAAGTTAGGACGATAGGCATAATGCATAAGTCATGAGTGTCATCTTCAGTGGCCTACTCAAATCAAAGTTATATATGGTTATTCTTTATTAAACAACAAAAAAAATGGTATAAGATGAAAAACGCCTATGAAGGAAGTGAAAATGAAGAAATGAAAGATAATGAGAGTTGAATATGGATAGTGCATATGAAATATGAATAGAAAAGTTAGCTCGAAAGAAAGAATTTCTTAAAGATTCAAAGAAGATAGAAAATATCAAAGCCTATGATTGCTCCAACTATGGATCGAATGAAGAAGAAGATAAATTTGTAGGAAAGTCAATAGAGGATCTTGAAAATCCAAAAGTAATCTTTTTTCAAAATGTTTTAACTGTGGTAGAATAGTTCATTGCACTTCTAAATGTCCATATGCAAAATTGGAAGAGATTGATGATGAAGAAGGTCACTTGGCTCGTTGTTGATCATCAAAATGAATATTTGTATTCATAGGAAGAGGTTGAATGTGAAAAAGATGCAAAGAAGTATAATCCATAAGTAAACTAGTGTTCTATCATAATTGTAGAAGAAGAGGTCATCTTGCTTCAACATGTAATTTTGGAAAATAGTAACTATAAAGAACATCATGATTATAAGAGGAAAAATTATGAGTATAAAAAGGTAATACATGATCATCAAAGAAAATATTATGTGTAAAAGGGAAACAATATTTTGATGTTATATGCATAGAACTCACATGCGTGCCTTTTTCTAAATTCTATTAATAAGAAAATCGTTAACTCAAGCTCTTAACTGGAAGGCAATATCTATTTTACTAAAATAACAATTAAAACGTGATTCATTCACAACCAAACATCTAACATTCGTGATTCAATATATAGTAAATGGTTTTTTAAATTGGAATTATCCTTCATTGCTTTGCTTACTAGACTCGAAATCATTAATATTCATAATTTGGTAGCCGAATACGTTTATTTATGCAGCTCTTATGCAACTGGCGACTTATATGAAATAGAGTGAATAATTGCTAAAACAAATAAACATTAACTAACAAAACTATTACATATACAATGTTGTGCCTCATCTCAAGTAGGTCTCTTGTAAGGTTAAGTATGTGGACTTGCTATGGAATCACCACAAGCCTCTATAATACAATGACAAAGAAAGAAATATTCATAAACATAGAAATATATATTAATGATAGTAAAAGGTATTACAAAGTTATAGTATAATGGTGTCTTCTCAACAGAAAAGGTTGTCAAATTTATATAGGTAAGAAGAGTATATGTTCATTCTAAAATAAGATAGACACAATTTCTTGACTCCAAGTTTAATATTTTACTTGTCACTAAGCCCCAAGGGATAGCTTAATTGGTCGAGTTCTCATTGCTAAGTACCTTTCCAATAAGGAGGTCACATGGTCAAGTCATCTTGATGCCCTTGGGGTTAGGCCTCACAAGATAAGGTGGCGGATAGATCCCTTTGGGTGGATCTATCCCAATTATTATTGGTGGATGTAGCGGCCACTAAGTATAGATCCCTTTGGGTGGATCTATCCAAACTATTATTGGTGAATGTAGCGGCCACTAAGCTACCATAAACCACAGTTGAAAAAAATATTTTATTTGTAACTAAGTTCAGAATGTTGCGATCCATAATTTAAGAAAAAATCCTAAAACAAGATTCACACATCCAATAACAACTAGATCACTTTACTAATTACATACTAATTACAAATATGAAGGAAACAAACATCATACTTGGTCTACATGGAGGTGGATAGATCTGATGGATCAGTTATCCCAATATATTCATCAATCCCTTAGAGAATATTACACGGTTACAATGTCTTCCCTAATGAGCAATGCTATGTTCCTAATGGCAACAAGTTAGTAGATTCCTCATCTTTACTTGCTCTATTGTTGGTGAATCTACTCACATCGAAAAGTAGAAAAAGAAACTCATATGAAGTCCTTTCTAGTGCATAGGATTTATATAATAAATAATTGGTACCTTTCGCCACTGGTCATTATTGCGTGAAGCCTCAAAACACCCTATAGAATGTATGTGTAATCTATAAGTTATAGATTGTGTTAACACTTTTTATTCAAGAGTATGGAACATATTTAGTACCTTCCTCCACTTGGGGTAACTATGCAAAGCCTTGTAACAGTCGATAAAATATATGTATAACATATATATTATAGGTTTTGTTAGAACGTTTTATTTAAGAGAGCATGGGTGCATCCACAGACATACATTTCAACGCAAATGATTTCAACATTCCCTAAATTAATCACTCCTTAAAAAAACACTAAATTGCCATTCGTTTTATCTAGGATAACATTAGCAAATTTTAAAGTTTAATCCTACATTTAGGATAACAAAAGATAAAATTAGAAATAATAAACTCATAACGCTATTTTAATAAAGATATAACACCCAAAATAACACACAGACAAGTACGCATTGATCAAATTTGTGAGTTGTTAATTTCACTACTTTGCATGTATAGCTGACTTAGAAAAATAAGATAATATAATACGTAATACAATTTCCCCTTGATTTTGTAGTCAACCTGCAACGGAATGTCTCAATGATGTCACGTAGCCAAGAATATTAAACAAGTTAGTATATCTAAGATTTTAGAATTGGCCAAATTATAATCCATGTATCTCAATTCCTAAATGCTTGGTAAATAAAATAACGCAAAAATCTTATTAACACGATGAAAAATTATTTTGAAAAGGCTTTTGAAAAGAGACATTACCAAACACTGGTAATACTGTACCATGCTTTTTGCAGTGCTCAAATGGAAGATTGATAAAGGGTTAATGTACAATGCTTCTCCATTCAGTCCTACTTCTTAAGCTGACCATGTGTCGTTCCTTTGCTGATTTGTCTAATTCTTTTTATAGACCGGCTATGGATGGTTTTTTGGCTAGTGTTTCTCGTTTTTGCTGAGGAATCAATAAGCAGCTCAAGCCGCTCTGGGATATTATCATATGCAAATAACATCACATGAGGAATATCTGTGTCATGGTGATCATATAGAACATACTGAGCAAATACATTCCCAGATAAAGATGCATCCACTGGGGAATCCCAGCGTATGAATCTGCAGACATTCCCAGATAAAGATGCATCCACTTTGTAACCCTTACCCTCACCAAATTGAAAAGAAGATACCGAAACCACATCATTATCACCCTGATTTCCTTGCATGGATAATGAAAAAATTGGGCAAATAAATTTATTTTGTGAATTGTTTGCGGAGCAATCCAGAATGATATCACCTGTGTACTCGCCAATAAACTCACCTGCCTCTATAAATTCCACTGCCCGAACTGCCCATTCCCTTTGTCCAGTCCGGTTTCGAGTGCGGAAGATCTCAAGCCTACGCTTCAACCCATGTTGAGCAACCCTATTTTTACAAGTGGATGGGCATTTGCATTTTTTTCCACACTCAAACACTACCACCTTAGGTGCAACCAACGTTCCCTTTTCTGTGTAAGGAAATTGTCCTCCATTTCTTCTAGCACAAAGACAATTCTTAGCATCTGTACATCCTTCAGGGCAGGAGCATCCTTCTAGCAATTCTGGTTTAGGTAGGAAACCTCGATATTGCACACTAAGAAGATATTCAAAATCATCAAGAGTGTAGACTTCGTCTACAGTATTAATAACTGGTATATCAAAATTTTCTCGTGTCTCAGTAATGTCTTGCTTGATTGCAACGTCTTTCTGGATTAGAGTCGGAATTAGACTTCGATTCTTAAGTTCCGTAATTTTCTTAAAGTGGACTCTTTTAAACCCTAGATGAGGCTGATTTTCTTGCCGTTTTAGTTTGGAAAAATACACCCGAAATCCTGAGGTTCCAATCCCTGGCCAGCATTTCTCTACGTTGTATAGTCCATCATATCTATACAAAGAGGGCATTTCGTAACATGATCGGATTAATCTAACAGGTTGTTTTTTCTTAAAGCTAGTTTCTAAGGCCGCATTTCCTCTTTCGAACTTCTGATCAGCAATCTGTTTTGAAGTCACAGGATCCTTCCCACCTTCCCCTGCGTATATTATCGTATCTCCATTGTCCACATCGTCTTCGTAACGTCCCGACAAAACAATACTGGTAGCCAACAGCGTCTCCTTTCCTCCTATTGTAGATTTTACATAATATATACCTGCCTGAGGAGGAGGATGCAAACCTAATATACTCAGCAGTTTTCGAGACTGAAATGTATTCCCAACTTCCACCCCTGGAACAGATCCTAAATGATCACTACGAAAATCTTCACAATAAGTTTTACACTCAGCTGCTGCTCTATCAAACACTCTCATGGTTTTTTTATTGTCCTCTTCATTCAGAGTGTCATGTTCCTCTTCATTAAGACTGTCATGTTCCTGTCTCAGGTTATTGACTAATTTATGGAACACTTCCACCACAAGCTTTCTTCTCTTGCCGTCGTCTTGCTCAGCGTTAAGCTTGTTATAATCGAATTCGGTAAGTGATTTTTCCTCTGGCCCATTTGTCCTTCGGCTCTTGGGCTGGATATTCTGAGATTCATTTTGTTGAGGCAAACTCGAGTCTGCCTGTTCGACTTCTTGAAATCCACGGTCCTGTACATTAGAGTCCAAAGAAGCCGAACGTCTCCTCATGGCCTAAGAAGAGTTCCAACCAAATCAAGGAGAAGTTTATCAGTTGTTTGGACAGGCGTGGACGAATTCCAACAGTGCAGAATGTGGAAAAAAATTAAGGGAGGAATAGAACCATTCCGTCGATTGTCCAATTATTCAGAGGTTTTGGAGATAAATATGTCATTGCGATTATAGCGATTATAAAAAGAAACGGACCCACTCCAACATCCACACAAACACAATTCACACACACAATTTATACACGAGATTGCACACAATACATAACCAATCTAACATTACTTATAACCAATCTAACATTACTTATAAGATTACTTATACAAGAGATTGTACACAATACATAACCAATCTAACATTATTTACTACACCACACCAATGGCATTTTAAGACATTGTTTTAAGATAAAAGAAAAATAAATATTTTCTCAAAAGTGATTTTTTATTTCAACAAAAAGAGTTTGAGAGTATGTCTTTAAGCTAAAGGATAAGAGTATGTCTTTAAGCTATTGATGGGTTCTCGAGGAAGCGGAGCAATGGAGGATGAAAACAACTAATGGGATTTAGGGTGATGGAGGCTGAAAACAGAGGTGTGCTTTGTGAGAGGAGCGCTTTGTGAGAGGAGCGATGGAGGCACTTTTCTTGAAAGTGGATAAGCGGTAACATAGTCGGAGTATTTTTCGAGGTCTCCATGGATTGTGTTTTAATGTGTTTTTTTACTCTTTCATTTGTTTCGAATGCTACTTCTATCCACTCGTTGTTGTTATCAGTACATTGTTGTGCTGGAACTCCTCACTATCATCGAAAACATGGATTAGATTCACGTGAAATATTGTTGAAAAATGCAACAAGAAATTCTCAATTTGATTTTTCCTTAATTAAATGTAGAAAATTTGAATTTCCACATCAATAGACAACTTGGATGCAATTAACTTGTATGCCATGGCTTGTACTCACAGTGTTTAATCAATAAATTCAAGTTGGAGGAGTTAGAGTTCATTTAAGCATGTGTGATTGCTAATTTGTAGTAATCAACATTAGTTATCTCAAGTGGTTTTCAGTTAAACTAGTTCTAATTGTTAGAGGAACTAATGGAAGTTCAGTTCTGCGGTGGAACTTCACTCAAACTCAATGATCATCCAGTTAAATGATCAATCAATCCAAAATAGTTAATGCATGTAAATAATCCAAGTTCCTCAACTGTGGTGGAGATTCCAAGGTAGTGTAACATCAGTTGTAGATTAGTCTTGAGGATACAAGTGTTGCATCCAGTCAGATGATCAACCTTAGGAATTATGCAATCCATTTTGGAAAAAAATTTGAATAATAGGGACCTAATTTATGAAGAAATTGCGCAACAAAATAGGGGCTCAAGCAGAGGCATCAATTGACTATGTCTCGGTCGGAGCTTCTCAACGAGCAGAGAGATAGGTTATTCACTTGCAGGTTATGCTTAGTTGAGCAAAGGAATTATAATACATCTCTATTCATCAGATTAATGCAAACAAGCATTGAGTTTTTTGCAGATTGTTTTCCCAAGTGAAAAGATTGTGTGCATGTGTGTTATTTTTTATTGCATGCCTAAATTTTTTGTTCTAAATTGTGAATTAACTTCTGCAGAGTAGTAGAGTAGGTTTGTGTCATGATTTTGAAAAAAAATCATAATAAGTTGCAAATATACACCATAATTTCTGCATGGTATCATAGCAGGATTCACAATAGAGAAGGAATTTCAAATTTGTTTCTCACGAGGTTCGAATTTGTAGTTGAGTGTAGTAGGATCTCTTCACAACTGAGAAGATGACCTTCAACGAGATGAGGCTAGATTATGCCTTGGAGGGAAACTCTAATTTCATCGCATGGAAGGATCACATGGAGGAGGTATTTGATGACAATGGATTGCTATAATAAATCAAGAGAGATGTTGCAAAACCAACAGAATCTAATGCCCAAAACCTTGCCGAGTGGAAGAAAGATGTAGCTAATGCGAGGAGAATAATATTGAAGGGAGTATGAGACCACATTATCACCAATTTCCATGGGAAATAAAATCCTTGTGCAATGTGGTAGGCATTGACATATCGATTCCAAAATAGTAGTTAATGCAGGAAGCTAACACTCAAGGACAAAATTTGAAATATCAAGATGAAAAGGAATGAAATTATCCCATAGTATCTGAGCAGGTTAACACAAGTTTGTGATGAGCTTGTAGGAGTTAGTGTTACTATTTCAATGTACGACTTGGTAAGCCTAGCCTTTCTAGGCCTTCCCAAGAGTTAGCGTAGCAATCAAGATTTAGTGAACCAAAGTGAGAAACTATTGGATTGAGAACAATTATGGTCTAATTTGTAACACCCTCCTCTCACATCTATCCAACTAACTAGCAAAGCGGGGTAATCATGTGACGAGAGGATACTATGATATGACTCAACCTCCTAGGTGACCTTAAGGAAGTGGAATCAACAAAAACACATACACCATGTCTTCCACATCAACAACAACACTCCCAGTAGCCATCCTAACCATTCAAGTATCATGTCCCTGGGTCCCACTGAGTTTTTAAGCTATTAAACCTCTAGACGCTCCCATGTTATGGGCATGCCAATGTCTAAAGATCTTTAGACACTCCCACAAGTTTGCATGCCTGTGTGCAAGGATTATCTCCAACAAACCTGTGCCAAAGTACATGGGATTTCAGGCACTTTTCAAGCCTAGAATTTCGTCCACTGCCTAGAACTTTTTGTAGCTTCCAGACTCCATTAAATGCATGATGAAAAGAGCAATAAACGAAAAGAAAACTCCATAACAAGGCCTGACCATCCCCAACCGGGATTGACATTATGTCAAACACTTGGCATTAATGCAATCTACAGGTGTAAACATAAGATTTAAGCATATGAGTCTCATAATTATCTGAGAATCACTAAGAAGCATTGTTCCATTATATTATTAGCTTCATTATCATCAATTAGCTCATAGATACATTGTTCATTCATTTAGAAATCAAAACATGAGGGAATCCATACATCATCACTGTCATAATACATGCTTATAAACAACATAATAACAACAGAAATATCAAGGAAACATTAGCCATAAAATCCACATATAGGGCAGTACATTTATACATAATATATCAAGGAAATAAAATCTTATTAATGAATATAGAATCCAACTCGGCATGGGACTACCACATTCCACCCGACCATAGAATGGCTGAGCCAAATCTCTCTTCATTAATTCAACCCTTTTCCATATTCCAAGAATGAATGTGAGACTCAAACCAAAAGAACCAACTAGGCCATCCCGAGGCTAAACCACGTCACCCTCATCAATAGAAACTACGCCTTACCGTAATCCATCTCGAATCATTAGACCAACACAATAACATTTAATAAAAGTATTTACCATGACCTCCACGAGATCACAAGGCCAAACAAGCATGGATGCCACCGGATTTCTCTACCCACACCGTGAGGAATTTTCCTATCTCCTAGTCTCTCAAGATTTACTGAAATCCACACCATATTACTAGGCCCTAAATGGAGACACTAGTCTCTCAGGCTTTGCCGCAATCCACATCGGATCACTAGGCCCTAAACCAAGACCCACTCTCTAGCATTTACTACATATCCAAACCTAGGATTACTAGTCCCAACATAGAGAAAACTAGCTCTTGGCTTTACTGTATATCCTACCATTCAAAAACAAGGATTCCTAGGCACACAATCCCAACATTGCCATAACCCTCCATATGGATCAAGAGTTACTAGGCCAGTGAATTTATCATGATCCATAGTTTGGTTCAGGGACCATTAGGCCATGCATTCTATCATTCAGAGATCGACCTCACTCAGCTTCGAATCCATCCAACAATCCAACTCAACTAAAACATGAGAACCCCATCACACCATGGCTATCCAGAAATGGAAAGGCTAGGCTGAAAACATTGTCACACCTAGAAAAACCCATGCCATGATAAAAAAAAAAAACAAATGCAATACCATGCATGCAAAATCTAGCAAGGAAATCACACATGCACATCAATACCTGCAAAGAATCATGTTGTAGTTGTTTGATATTGCTCTTCCTTGCTTGCTCCTTCCTTCTTCTTGCCTTCTTTACCTTTTCTTGATCCAATGATAAGAAAAATATTTCCAACTGATCCTCATCAATGAGGCCTCTATTTTCTTCATTTTCGATTATTTTCCTTCAATTTCCTCCTCACATGCAACACCTTCCTTTTCTCCTAATTTCCATTATTTTCATAAATAAATGTGCCAAAATGCCATTTTTCCTTTCCAAAGCTTTTTCCATTTCCTTTGCCAATTTCCTTAGCCATAATAACATAAATAAACACCCAATAGGATGTTTTTCCCACTATTCAGCTTGGAATATGTGTCCCATTATTGTGGCCTTATATATTTTTACATATAATTTTCAGTAGGGTTGTTACATAATTTGGTATAGGAGGAAATAAGGTGGAATACCAAAGATGGGACCTCGTCCAAGGGTGAGGATGAAGAAAAATTTGCATTGGTTAGAAAGGGAAATAAGGGAAAAGTGAAGAAATATCAAACCAAACCAAAATCTAGCCAAGGGGGAAGAAGAAAGATTTTTCAAAAATGAAATGCTTCCATTGTCATGAATATGAGCATTAAGCCATGAAGTGTCCACAGAAAAAGGAAACCAAGAAGACCTTAGGAGTAGTAGTAAGTGAAGCATTGGCTTCATAGTTTGAGCTTGACTTTACCCTTATCGCATGCATATCTAGCAGAGTGATTAGTAGCATGTGGTACTTGGACTCAGGTGCATCGTTCCACATGATAGGGTGTAGATATGTTATCAGTGACCTGGAGGAGAAAGATCTCCAGATGAACATAAATTCATAAGATATAACATGACTAATATTGGTACAATCACATTTCAGAGGGAGTCGGGCTCCCCTCTCAAGCTCAAGGATGTTAATTTTGTTCTAGGCCTAAAGAAAAATCTCATCTTTGTTGGAGTTTTGGAAGACCTTGTTTATGTTGTGATCTTCAACAAAGGAAAATAATTCCCAAGACACATACCCATGGGATAGGTGAAATAGATAACAGTTTGTGTGAAGAGCCTATATAAGATAAATGTGGAAGATTGTGTTGCATTAAGCACTAAGTTGGAGAAATTACAGGGGCATGATGTTAGTGAGATTAGGCACAAAAGATGTATCCATTTGCATCATGGCACCTTGAAGATTATACAACAAATAACCACTGGCCTCCTTAAAGGAGCACCTGAGTAGTAGGATGTATGCAAAGGATGTATATTGGGGAAGTACACAAAATCCACATTCCATGGTTGTGACAACAAATCATATGCAGTCCTAGAAAGGACCCACTCTGATGTCTATGCACCTTTCTCGACAACCTCCACTATTAGAGACAAATATTTTGTCAATTTTATTGATGAATTATCATGGAAGTGCTACATCTTATTCATGCAGAAGAAAGAGGATACATTCTCCATGTTTGTAGAATTTAAGGCACTGGCTGAGAAAGAAACCAACAAGAAGGTGAAGGCTCTAAGGAGAAATAATGTAGGTCAGTAAGTGTTAAATGAATTTAAATTTTTTTGTACGAAAGAAGCCATTTGATGAGAGTTGACAATGCACCCCACAACCCACAAAAAAATGGGGTGGCTGAGAGAAAGAATTGTAGCATTATGGGAGGAGCGAGGGTGATGTTGCATGACCAAGGCCTACCTCTGCATTTGTGGGCTGAGGCATGCAACACATCAGTCTATTTGAAGAACCAGAGTCCTCATCAGATTCTTGGCATGATTACACTAGAGGACTCGACTTTCTCAGGGAGAAATCTGGATGTGTCGCACTTCAGGATTTTTGGAGCCTCTATTTACTACCATGTCTCCAAAGAATCAAGGAATAATCTTATGTCGGCTACAAAATGGGGGGGTTTTGTGGGTGTCACAAAAGCCCCACAACTACTGTGTGTACTTTCCATCCCTCAGAATGAAAATTGTATAAAGGGTTGTAAATTTTGATGAGGGGAAAGTGATGTAGTGCTGTCTTAAGAGGGAACTTTAGATCCCACCAGAAGAGGAGCTTTAGATCCCGCATAATATTAGGTAATATAATAATAATAAAATAATATATATAAAAAATCAAAGTAGAATATAAAGGAAATAAAAAATGATGATGATGATGACAACAATGACTTATATAATAAGACAGAAAGCAGTAACAATAATGTAGATTTATATGAAAGGAAATGTTAAGACAAAGGAAAAATTATATAATGATAGGTGGATCATATGGTTTGGGTTCCTTATCATCGATGTATTCTATATAATGAAGGAGAAGAAGGAGAAGATGCCATCACTTTTGCTTGTGTAATTAAGTACAAGGCCAATAAGAGACACCATAGTAATGGATTGATGGCTCATGCGTGACTTGTTATTGAAATATCTAGAGGAACAAGGTCTATGGATAGGTGAAGAGTAGAACTCCAAATATTTTTTGCAATAATCAATATTGAGTGAATAGAATGTCATATCTACATAGACCTTTGCGGGAGTAGTCTATTCTAGGTAACGATAGAGTAAATTAATTTCTTATTGGAAATAATTAAACTTTTATCTTGGTATATTAAATATAAATATTTAAAATATTATATGTTTACAATAGAAATTTATAAAGTGGCTATGGCCTTCTTTATTTTTTTTGCGGGAATTTTAAATATTGAAGATAGAAATTTGTAATGAGAATATAATGACCTCAATTTTTGTGAATGCTATAAGTATATGCTATGTTTATTTTTTTTAAATCTAATAGAAATATGATCAACTTTGTTTTCGCTAATGAAAAAATACACAAACGTATTCTATTATATAAGATATCTTTTTTTCTGTTATTGGTAACAAAATTATTATCAATCATGGTTTATTTAGAAAATAACATATATTAAACTATATAAAGAATTATTAATTTTGATAACTATTTAATATGGGTTTACTTTTAGTGATGTTTCTATTGATCATCTTATGATGTTGCAGACTATTCAAAAGATATGTCACTAGTTAGTCAAGGTTTTATGTCTCCTTCTCATGTTTATACAAAATAAAGTAGAGAATGGATGGAAATCTTTAATTCCTAGTACTAAAGATGAGATCACAAATTATTTTATGTTTACACAGAATATATTGACAATGTATCCATGTGAGAAGTACTAGAGTAGAGGGATTGGATCAACCAAGACTTTTAATATATGAAAATATTAGGCTTCAAGAGTTCATGTGTTGTAGTAATGGATGCATTAAATAGGGACAATAAAATTATCTCAAACTACTAGAATGGGATAATGATGGATGGATGTTAAGTTGTACCTATTATGGGAGCCTCATCTTTAGTATCTCCTTGGTCTATATGTTCTCCTTAGGTGATGGAACTTTTTCATAAAACTATTTTGAGCATTAACATTTGTTGATTACATAGTCATCTTGTTTCATTAATAGAATTATATTTCTTGATAAAACAAGTAGAAAAATTCCTATGGGTGTGTTGGGATTCAAAGTAATTTTACCTTCCCCTAATATTATTTTCTAACTTGAGGAGGTGGAGGATTTTGAGGATGGCATATTATGTTCTTCCAAGCAATGTGAGTAGGCATTTTACTAATATGTTCTAGGTAAAGAAATTTGTTCATATGTTGTTAGATACAATCTAGGAGGGAGGTATGTAAATTATAAATAATTGTGGTTAGGTCAATATATTATTTTTTAGCCATATTTTAGAGCGGAATATTTGGAGGAATCAAATTTATGTGTCATTTTTACTAATTCTCCCACCTTGAAAATTTATAGAGAAAAGATTTAAGATCCATATTGAATCCTTAAATTACCAATTTTTTTGGTCTCAACCTTATTATGGACCTCGATTCCATAATTCACATACTTGTTGATAACGAAAAATTTCCAAAAAATAGTTTGTGACTCTCTCGAGTATGAGGTCCCAATTAGACACCACAAAATTTGGTATGAGAGGACCATTGAAATTTAGGCTCAACTCCCATGCTTAGTTTTGTGTAAGTATTATGAGATGCATGCGATCATTACAATGATGGTTGCACCTATTGGGCTAGTAGCTATATTGAATGCAAGAATGCAAGAATCTGCAATAGTGTGGGTTGTAACACTAAGGAAAAGGATAGAGAAATCTAGGGATGAAGACCAACTTGGATTAAAGTCCAAAATCTTTCATGATGGTTTCCTCCTCATAAAAACCTCAAATTAGACCTGTGGGCCAAGGTCTTATCTCAGGGACTGAGATTTCATAAACCTGTATTGTTTTCACTATGAAAGGTCCAAGTTCTAATTATGAAGAGGATCTGAGTTTAGTTCTACCTAATGATTAATGAATTGCTACAGGAATTATATTGAAGTAACTCCTCAAATCCACTAAACAAGGGGATTATAAGCAGTGCGATCAAATCAAAAGAAATAGACAGCATGTAGGAGTTTCAATCATGCTATTGATTCTAGAAAGGGAATGTTAAAGTACTTACCTAGATTATGTTTCTTTTTCTCCTAGCACTCTAGCGTGATTAAATTGAATTGTGGAAGATGTGAAAAGGGTGGATATACTTAGCTCTACATAATATAATTCACTTCACTTGATTTCCCATTCCATTTGGAAACATAAGTTTGCCCATTCTACTCATTCTTTGAATAAGAAGTTTGTAGTCATTCTTGCCTCCAGATAGAGAGAGACAATTTTTAACAACTTTGATTCTCCTCCATCTTATGCCTGTGATTAAATCTGATATGTATGTTTGAGGGGGTGATAAACTGTGTGAATTGCTAAGCATAACTAAAATAATCACTCCATTGATTGATATATTATCATTCGAGTTGAAAGATTCTGTGTCATTTAGATGGAAAGATGTTTATTATTTTGTAGCCTAAGGGGCTCTTCATGCATATCTAGTGCGGTCAATATGGTGAAGACATTAAGGAACTCTACATTTTTTTTGCAACATTGTGCTCCATTCCACCTTTAACATCATTCAAGTACCTTAAGGTTCCCACCAAATTTTTATCTGCGTTGTTCATAATTTTGGCTTGGACTCTAACGTCTCTAATTCATTTTTTAACATATCCTATTTGTCTGGTTGGCAACTGGTTATACTATCATGCCCTGTCACAATTATAAACAAACATGTAGCTTAATGATATAGTGTCTCACTCAAAATGTAGAATTTTGAGCTCAATACAAATCAATGGAGCTATTCATAGTATAAGTGTATTTTTGTCCTTCATCATTCTAGTAACAACATTATAATCTATTCCTTCAAGTGTATATTATATATTCAGGTGGTGAAGAAAGAATAGATGTATAATGTATGAGAGAACTACTTCATTCTCTTAATACCCTGCATGTTATTAACGTTTGGAATATTGTGCCAGGTGGCCAAGTATGCACCCTTTAATTTTCAATCTTCTTGTAATCCCTGTTGTATGTTGGACATAATGATATGCAACTAGTGGTTCATGGGGGTCAAAATATTGCATTGTATTGAGAGCGTTCATAGCCAATATTTCAAGCATGTAGATTCTATGATACTAGCTAACCAAAGTTAGGTTAATTGTAGTGAAAAATAAGAGCCAAACTAAGTAACAGATCTAGGTTAGGGGTCTTCGTGCATTTTATGTAGAAGTTGATTGTGTGTAAGGAATATGAATGAAAGGTTGTGGTTGATGCAATTTTTATTCTCACTAGTTTGTTTGGGAGTAACTTTGTTCCATATATAAGAGGTACTCCTCAACTAGTTGGAGAAGTTGTTGAAACTAATCATTTGCAGACTACAATTGAACCCTTAAAACATCGCATACGTTTCTTGTTTTATCAATAATAGGTTTGGTCATGGTGAAGATGCCAAAAGTTACAAGGTTCATTCTAGCGGTTAGCGAGGACAATGAAACTTGTTCTTTGCTGATGAAGAGAATATTAGACTCATCTTCTTTGGCGAGAGCTATACACAACAAGGGGGAAATGAAAAATGAATTTGTGTCTTTTGATGTCATTGTTGATGAAATTTCTCTTCAATGCGTTGTTGCATTAGTTAGCATGTGCTAGGGCACAATATGATGGAGACAATTGGGGATGGGATTTGCCAATATGAAGGATCTCGTGATGTTATGGGCCCTGCAATCCTTTTTCTCTACTTATCTGGTAGTGCATCATTGTTGTCTTGCATCAGATTGGCCATGGTTGTGGCTTTGTGATCATTTTGGTTCCTATCAGATCTGCTCTAGGTTATTCCATGGCAGCTCTATTGATGGCCTTGTGCAATTTTATTCATGGTTATATGTCGGGGTTTTGACCTATTTTGTAATGGTTTGATGTCTATCATTGGGCATTTGAGAGATGCACCCTTTTCTAAGGATTCTTTCATCTCAGCCTACGCACCTAGTTTGCTAGATTGATAAGTGTTTTTTTGTTGTTTGGGAATTTGACAGATGCACCCTTTTCTAAGGGTTCCTTTATGTAGGCTTGCATGTCTAGTTTTCTTGATTGATGAGTGGTTACCCATTGTTTGGGATATATCTAATGTTTACCTACGAGATTTCTTTGAGGGGCCTACATGCCTCATAACTTGTTATCATTGATATGTACATTGGGGGATATTTTGGCACATATGATCTATGCATGATTATGTAAATGATTTTTCTATTTTAATATACTAAAATAAGAATTATCTTATTAGAACGATGTATTGAGAAGGGTAATTTAGTGAAAGGATTTTAGGAGGTGTTTATCAATGTCTACTAAAATTAGGCTTGTTCTTTAGTATCCCGCAACCACATATCCTATAGGCTTATTAAGTGGAAACTCAATGCCAACAGCCCATATTCATCTATTACATGATAAATCCTCATTCAAGTGTGTCATATGGTGTTCCTATTGAACTTTGTCTCAATATATCACATAATGTGTGTGCTTCTGTCCTCATCTTGATTAGACACATTATATGTGCACCCCAAACTATATATCCATCCATAAGTGAAGCCCTTAGCGTGGCACATGGCCAAGGTAAACCAATTTCTATCCACTAACAAAAAATGACCAAAATTGACAGTCTTGTAAACTTTTTCCATTATATTAGAGAACCAAAATAAGAAAACAACATAGGGCAATGAATGTGGACTATAGCAATATCTAGATTCAAGGCTTGATATAATATGAGTCCACATAAATGATTCTACAAATCTTCTGAATTTGAAGTGAGAATTCAAAACAATGTTTCTATGTCAAATTTCAAGCCCATTGTCATCCATGTTGGATCCAATTATTTCTCAATGATCAATATGAGGTCATGTGTTTCATGCATACATAGTATATCCTTGGTCATATTCCAAATTCTCAAAAATTCAATGTGATTTTCTTTGTTAGCTCCAATTGACTTTATAAGCTTTGGAAATGGGACACATGTAAAGTCTAGAATTGCACATGTTACATTGTTCATTACTTGGCATGCAACCTAGATAGATTAAGTAACTTGATAAGGAGGATGATTAGGTAAAATGTATCTAAGTTACATTGCATAAAGACTAATAATGTCTAGTGGAAGAAATGCAAGTTTTAATAAGCTAGGAAGTAATACAAGTTTCAAAAATCTAGGAATCCCCTTAATAGGAATGAGACCTAGATGAGAAGAAGTTCTAAGGTAGAGTGGTCAAGACTTCTCAAATGGGACAATTACATTTGAAAAAAAGTTATGTATCAAGTCCATACAAGTCCTTCAACTAGAATAAGCCTTAGAATGGTCAAGGCTTATTTTCAAATAGGACAATTACATTTCAATTTTTTTTTTTCTTTTAATGTATTAAGTCCATACAACTCCCTTAAGTGGAATGAACCTTTTCCATCAATTGGGCTATCATGTGAACCCATGTGAAGAAATATGGAATCAAAGTTCACTGAAAAACTAATGTTATGACTCCCACTCATCCCCTTCAAGTGTTTCCTTCCACCAACCCCCATCCTCACTCTCCACCCACCCGCTCCTCACCCCAGTCTCGCCAACCCCACCCATTAGGGTTGGTAATTTGAAATGAGCATAATTTTTTCGTTTAAAGTCCATTCTTATTGATTTTTTTTCCTATAATTTTTCCTTTTTTATGCACTATTGTGGTTGATTTAGGCATATTTCACTATATTCAACTTGATTTATTATAGCATTTATGGAAATTCGTCTTTAATATTTGCATCATAAATTTCCGAGATACATAACTATTGCATTTGAGCACCAATGTGGATGCCATTTTTTTTAATGAAATGTTTTTTCAAGAAATTAATGTTATGCTACCAAATTATATTTTTAAAGACATTTTACTTGTATGTTGTAATATTCTCAATCCAAATAAGATCATAATTACAAGTATCAATTATCTCCCTCGTAAATCTCATTTGGACTTAGTATGCAAACTCATAAGAATGTAAATCTCTAATGACATCTAATGTTCTTTTTAAGAAGTTGACATTCTAGATGCACTATAGAAAAAATTGAAAATTAAACACGAACCAAATTTGAGCCCACCAATATTCAAGTACCTATAGACCCTAATAGTTTTACTTGTATTCAAACTTTTTTGTTAAATTTTAAAACCATTACACTTTTACTTCTATATTGTACAATTAACAAAAATAAATATCACTATTTTTTATGTTCTTTCTATCCTTGAACATGCTCCATTTTTGTAGCCCCATTCACTATGCTCTTCATGGGTAATTAATTATTAATTTGATTTTTTTCCCTCAATATTTTATCCAAGGGTTTCTATTCTGATTGGAGATTTCATTCAAGGGTTTCTAACATGAATGGAGGAGGCTTCCTAGGCAGAGAAGAACCGTGATGCCTTGATCAAAATGCATGGGCATGTTGCACAAAATAATAATATTAACATATTTAGGCACCAGGTTGGGTGGTTCTGGATCCAAGCCAAATGTGGAGCAATTCAATAAATAAGGGATTGGCATGGACAGGCTCATAAGCACACATTACAAAAGAGTGAGCACCAAAAACACTTATTGTTTTTTGAAGGTTGAAAGTTGAATCCTTTCATTCTTCCTTTCCCAGGTATGCGATATCTTGACCTTTGACTTTAGTTCAACTAGGATTCTTACGGCATACTTTTATCAACAAACCTACCATCCCTCAGACATTGATACAAATAGACTATAGCTTAAGGAGAGCCAATAGACCACTTTGGTGTTTCGAATGAAGACGTAGATAGTGGAAATGCAGATCCCTTGCTCTTGGGTCTATAAATGCTATGGGATAGGGTGGATTAACTTGGTGAACCACTGAACTTGAATAAGGTATTTTCCAGAACCCACTTTTAACATTATATGTTATGCTACTCAAGGAATCATTTTATCTTGGATGAAATTTTAGGAGATCTTGGAGTTTCTGAATTTCTCTACTATATTGGTGATGGTGCTAGATCTTTAAACCTATTCTATTTTCTCCAATAGTATAAGACCACTCCTGGAGTTTCATATAGAGGTATACTCACTAGGACAACCTTTTCATACTACTGTGATTATGAATAATTGAAACATCACACCCTATTTCCTTTAACGCAAGTGTCTCCTAGGGTTTGCTTGGCATCTCAAAACGGCCTCATTCCTAATCTATAGTTTGGATCTGCATCTTGATTTTAAATTTACTAATTCCCTGTTTCCAAATACATATATTTCCCAATCTAGGCATATTCCTCTTATTCCATACCAAACCCATGATGTCATAGAAGTGCAACAAATCTCCAGAAACCAGTCACGATTCTCCATTTCAAGACAATGTTTCCCTTACAACTAAGATTTAACCAACATAAGAATGACAATACTTATTATGAATAGATAGATAGATCCGGTGAAAATAATAAGAAGCCAAGTTTTTTCTAAACACCAATATATCGACCTGCATACATGTCAATGTGTGTACTGATAATCCATTCTCTCTACTAATACTTGGTAACTTACTAGGTTGGCAAGTAACTATGATTTATAGACTGTGCAACATTCCCATACCTACACCCAAATGTACCCATGCAACATGGTTGACCATCCACTTTTAGAGAATGGTGCTACCAACTCAAGTATGTAGATGATGTAGCTTATCTATAAATTCAACATTCTTCATTTGTATCTCACTGTCTACCACTAGGAGTGCAAAACTGACTATATGCAAATATAGATTTACTATTGTTTCTTGTGCATAACCAGTAATCCCCACAAGAACATAAACCATCTTTAAAACAACGGAAACGACATAGAGAAGATGCATTCATCATTTTCTTGGACCAACATTGTAGGAATTTACTGTGAGCATATTATAAAGCAGGGAAAAAAACTCATGCACCCAGTTTGTACCAACAAATTAGTAAAATTGTGTCTCCTCGACAAAATCCTCAAACTTCCATCCACCAAATATGACTTCCTTACTTGGATAATATTCCTAATATGTTGGAAGATTGAACAAATTAAGAAAGATAGAAGCCTTATAATAGACAATGACATGTAATTCCTCATTAATAATTTATAAATTGGGCGCCTTTAAACTGCGACGAACTTCCATATTTCTTATTCTATCCTATATTTGAAAAATATGCCACTCACTACTATACCAAGGGGTTTTTAAGACATTTAATAAAAAATTACCATTTCATCTTAAAATGATAAAATTGCCCCAACTATTTACATTCTGATTATTTTAAATTAAAAATGGCTTGTAGGCCCTTTCCCGCTTGACTATTTATATTTCCATAGAATATCATGTTTGCAACATGAGATTTAGCCTAAGTTAAACAATGGTTAGGATCCATAATTAGCATGAGGGTTATCTGGGCATGCGCACAAGGAGAAGAACAAGGTTTCCCATGGCCAAGGTCAGCCCATGGTTCTAACAGTTGGTGCACTTCTCAAGAAGAAGCCTATTGTGCCCCCATTCCGACCCTTAGGATGGTTCGAGGTTTTTCTCTTCTATGTCTAATTGAGTTTGTGCCCTCTGGAAGGGGCCGAATAGTTGGTTACCTTGCAGCACCACCACAGGACCATGGGTGTCACACTGGAGATTAATGGAACTAGGATCTCGCTAGTGGAATTTGTGTCCATAACCCTGCGTAGGGATAGGGTCAACAAGGAATCAATCGAGGCTACTTATCTGAACACGGACAATGCTTGAACCACTGATACTTTGGATTTCGAGGTGTGTTATGATGAAGAAACCTTGCTACTTTATAATGCTCTAGAGAGGCTAGAACAAGGGTCTGGTCATTTGGGGTTTAAGGAATTATGGAGCATGGATTGCTACTCAGACATAGGACTAGGTGGTTTCCCTTTTGGAAAACTGGGTAAGTAGCAACATGATTTCTCATTAGGACCCACTTATTTGGAGGTTTATGTGCTAGGACTCAATGCTGGCTCGCCACTTATTATGACAAAGATCATGTTGATCATCTCGCGATGGAATCATTTTATTCCCAAAGATGAAGATAAGGTAGAGAAATCAAGGATTAAGGCCATCATTTTGAGTGGCCACCATTCACATTCACATCATGTATGTTTCTGTATTGGGGATTTTGCACATTACATAATATGAACTTTCTTATTCTTGGATCGCACGTCCAATGGGAAATTGTAATTGTGAGCACTTTTTTCCCAGCCTCATCTCCTATTGGTTATTATTGAATGATTTTGTGCTTCATTCAAGTGTTATAGATTGTCCGACATTTTAGAGCCACTCGGTACTCATTGTTTGCTATTAGTTTCCCAAGTTTTAGAACCCTTTGATCTCTCAAGGTGATTAGCTCATGTAGTTTGAGATTTGCGCCCAAAATTCATGGGGATCTGGGCTTTCTAGAGAATTTGGGGTCTTTAGACTTTGGTGTCATCCTAAAATTTGAAGGATTTTTGGAGCTATAGAAGCTTGGGATTTCAAGATTTTGACCTTCCATGGAAACCACTTAAAATGATGTTTTGGCATTTTAGGGCACATGTGGTATTGAGATTTGTTGTTGTATTCAAAACAGACAAAGGGCCTTTCACTAGCTTTAGAGATCATTGGCATTTGATCATCTGAGTACTTTCATCTCCCTCATATTTGGCCTTTTTAGTCTAAGAAAATATCATTTTGATCATCGTAGCACTTGGGTTATTGAGATTTACTATGTTTACATTGAAAAATTTCAACAAATTGAAGGATTTTCTCACCAACACTTGTGTATTACTAATTTGTTTCTTGTATTAAATAAAAAAAGGTCTGAAGATATTAATAACTAGTTTGCTCTAATCATCATATATTTGCCTTTAATGATTTTTTATTATCAAAGCCCTATGATCTCTCTCTTGACCTTTGTTTTTGTTTTACAAACTAGGAATTGCCCCAAAAGGTGCAAAGAAACATTCACAGGTTTGTTAAATTGGAAACGTTGTATGAGGAACACATTTGTACACATGTATGACATATGTTTTTCATTTTGAATTTGCAGATTATGTTGTGAAACATTAATTACAAAATGAAATATTGTGGTCTCAAAAAACTAGAAAAATGATTTTGTCATTATGAAAACATTTAATAAGTAGAAATCTTAAAAATATTTTTGAATAATTTAATAAATGAAATATCCTTGCATTAGGGATCAAATCAATTTTATGAGTAACTCCTCTAGATTGAGGTAGTGCATGTGGTAGTGCATGTGGTAGTTTAGTTGGGTTATGTATGAAAATTCAACTTAGCTATAGCTAACAACTAAACCATAGTTAATGAACTCAAACACTATAGAAATTACCTCAGGCATTTATTATTGGCTTCCTTTAACAATTACCTATGCCATAACAATGCAATTTATTTTTGGGTTTTATTTATGACTCACATCTAATATAAAACTCATGACGAGGTTAATGTGGGTATTTTATGGCTCTATAAGATTGACATGCCTTACACAATCTGATGTTTTTTAAGGCCTTGATTGATTGGTCATTCTTCAGCGTTAAAGCTCTTCTAAACTATAACAAATGTGCAATAAAAATAGAACAATTATGTTGTTTTCACTGAGAGGGGTTTTTGGTACAATGTGATTTTATTCTATTTTCATGGTGTTTATTTTATGTGCTTATGATATAACAATGACGGTTAAAGAAGTGTTATCCAATATCCCTACATTTTTGGTGTTGCATATATTTGAAGGTTTACTATGTTTGAAGAAAATTTAAATGGCTTGCATGATGGAGATTATGTTGTGTCCTATCATAGATATTTCTATGTGAAATATTTTGTCACATGTGTGGGAAGTGTCATTAAATCTTTTTCAAGGAATTTCAGGTTCTTGAATAACATGGAATTGGCTTATGTAGTAACTGACCTTATTATTGCATGAGCTCGTGCAATGACTTGTAGTGAGCTTCTAGCCATAGGAAACTCGTCTCTACTAGTAATGTCATGCCTAATCGCTACGTAGTCTCTGCAGTTTTCCCTAATTTACCGATGTGGAATTTTGTCATTTTTTGTTTACTGGATTGTCTATCAACGTTAAATTAGTTTCTCTCATTTTTTGTTATAGTAAATTATAGTAGTCATTGAAGTGCTCAGGAAGTGAAAATATTTTTCATCATATTTATTTCTATTCTTTCCATATTTTCTCTTAAGTAAAAATATACATGGTTTTCTATAATATAAAACTTCATTTTACTTTGAATTGAAAAATAAAAAACAACTTATTTCATTTTTACAAACACTGAGTAACTACTCAAAGTTGTTATGGAATAAGGATCTTAGCTAATTATGAGTGCTTACCTTTGTTCAACAAGGAACATACATGTCTGAAATGATCTCAATTTGTATTTATTTGTATGTATTATCTACTATTTATATGGAATAGAGCTGAGTGGAAGCTTTACTACTCTTAACATTGAGTTGTCATATCACTGGAGAAATTAATATGAAAGGGCAACCATAGAGGATTTATATGTTATCAACAAAAATAGAATAAATATATTTGAAAATTGACATGAATACAAAAATATTTAGAATTATACTGTTTTGGATTTAGAAGTGCCTCTACACCCATTGATAATAAATTGCCGGAATTTCAAGTATGCAAGGTAATCATCAATTTTCAGCATGACATCCACATTATACATGAGGATGATTAAAGTTTAATGAAGGGTTTTCTGCTAGAAACTCAAGATGGTGTTAATTCTGGTTAAGAATGAGCTTTGGATATTTGTGCGAGGGGACGAACCAAATAATTTTAGAGTGATAAGGACTAGATGAAGTGTTCAATTTCCATGAAAATATGCAACTACTAGACGAATAACTCAAAATTGAAACTAGTTTACTTCCACCAAGATGCAAAATCTCTTAACAATTCAACAGTGGAATAAACACACACAAATAAAGAACACAGTCACACAAATTACACATTTCTTCTTGGGAAAACCCCATCTTTCTTTGTTGTAGTATTTTACTGACAAAATTTGAACAATCTATTTTCTTATAAGAAAATTTATCACACTAATAACAATCTAGTCCTCACATTGTACTCGCTGGACTCACCTTGCAAACACATTTTATCCAACTCCTATTCCTTACAACCTACTTGGCCCTATTTCCTTGCGCTAATATCCAAAATCTGGCCTGAATTCTTTGTGCACATTCCTTCCCTAGTGCACAGGGCCTCATATTATTTAGGACAAAACACCTAACTCCTAGCTCAAGTTTGCACAAGTAAACCTCGTCCTTGTTTACCAAATGTTAGCTTCTTTCAAAGTTTCGAACTAGGAAAGCATAGTGCTACACTGAACATACCAAAAGCAATGTAGTCATGGGTGATTGCAAAAGCTATTGTAGAATTGTTTCCTCTACAAGTTTGAACAATTTTGGCAATCCCAAAATTAGAGATCTTTGACTCATAAAATTTATCAAGTAAAATATTAGTAGATTTTACATTCCTATGAATAAGTGCAAGCAAGCAACCATGATGAAGATATGCTAATACATGAGTTGATCCCAATGAAATCTCATACTATGTTGGCCAATCCAAATCGATGCCACTTGTCTTTAATGTCTTCTCCTCATTATTTTCATATAAAGCATCAAATGAGTTTTCGTTTGACATGCATTCATAGACCAATAGATTTGAATTACAATTTGACAAATAACCATAATTTTTCAATATAATTTTATGCCAATTTGTCCCCAGAATGTCCACTTCTGCCTTTATCAATATGTATAATCGATTTTGCATATTTATGTTGATGTTCATTGTCCATATTAGCTTCACTGCTACAATTTCATTGTTCTGCAAAGTCACACAATACACCTTGCCTGCTACACCACTTCCTGTGACATTGTCTTCAACTAATAGAGCTTTGCAAATATCTTCTTTAGAGAAGCTTAAATTCTGAAAATATTTAAAGGTCTAAGCAGAGTTATCCCTTCCATCAAGTCAAGCAGAGTTATCCCTTCCATCAAGTCAAGTTGATTTGACGATATCTTCATTGAAAATGTATCAATTCAATCACAATAACACTGATGTGCCAACAATGAGCCTAGAGGGTTTTTTGTGGTTTTTTTATGATATGCCTTAATGTAAGAAACCCATTGGTAGAGCCTAGAGGGTTTTTTGCAGTTTTTTTTGTGGTATTTTTATGATAGGCCTAATGTAGGAAACCAATTGGTAGGGCTTAGTAAGCCTAAACCGTTGGTTTTCACTTTTCAGTGAGCGACGGTCTAGATTTTGCATCCCTCGAAGGCTTTTGTGCAGCATCGTTCTCTCAGATTTCCCAGTTTTTGACTTTGTTTATTGTCACGGAGTCACGCTTTAAAAGCATCATCGCAATTTCAATAAAATTTTCAGATTTTTTTATATTGTTTTTTTGTTTTTCAATTTCAGATTTGAATTTTGCTTGATAACTTTAATTGTTGGTTACAATTCCTCAAAAATGAAAACATGGATATTCTTAGTTTAAAACATAAAAATTTTGAATTGCATTATAGAACCCAACGCAATGATCATGTTATTGGAGAAATTGAGCCAACTCCAGTGGCATATACACGATTTTCAGCTCCGCATCATAGTTGGGTTATTGTTCAATCCTCTGTATTCGCTGCGATGCCAAATATATGTTGGAAAGTCATAGCAGGACATTGAACGTCATTTAACTGCAATTTCAGGTTATGATTGAGGAATTTTGCAGCCTAGTGGAGGTCATTGGGCTTACGGAGCAGATACTTGGATCTAAATGCCACTGGAGAATTATTGGCATTTTTGCAAGAACGAGAATCAAAAGATATATCTGAATTGTTTGGCAAAATGTACAGCTGACAGAAGAAGATTTCCTATAACCGTTTGATGAAATGTCAACACGTTGGCTTTAGTTATCACGCTGGAAGGTGTATTCTGATCGTTGTGCTAACTCTTCTCGGAACACCCTCAACGTGGAGGGGGTGAGAGAGTTTGTAGATGATTGAAAATGTGAAGGCCAAAATCTAGTTCATGGTGGATATCTGTCATGATATTGATTTCTACAAATTTCCATAGTCTTTTGCTCCCATTTGTTGAACCATCATGCTATAATCATGGGACCATGGCTGAGCTTGGCCACATATTTGTACATTGTTTCAGTCATCTTTCTCTCATCCAATAACCCCGCCTTGTATAGAAAATAGAAATCTTTGATATCTGTTATGAGATTCTCCAAATAAAGCTACAAATCTCATTCTCCAGTTACTGAATTCGAGAAGTATATCTGAGGTTGTGAAAATTAGAAAATGATGCTGGGATGGAACTGTGTTACATTCCTGTGTAGAAACACTACAATGCATCTGTTCTGCTAAAGCCTCATGTGGTTCCAAACTAAATCCATAAAGGCCAACAATTCTATTTGCGACAGTGGTATTGACATGCAAATTCAAAGGAGGCGGCATGCCAGTGACGGTTGAATTCTCGTTGTTGAGAGAAATGACGGGAAATGGAAGAGGATTTCATGGGGTCAAGGTCTCGCGATCCCATTTTTCTTGTTTTTCGTGTAGCATCAATGAGTGAGGACTCCCCTTTGTATAGTAGCGGCGTCAGGGCTGGCAGAAATCGCGGGGCTGCAAGAGATCGTACTTTTTTCACGTAACAAATGTCATTTTCAAAAGCACTAGACAAATGACACGCTAGAGGGGAAAAGGTTAGAAAAGTGCCCGCCATTTTTCAGTGATTGCAGATTCGCCCAATATTTAGGAATCCTACAAACATGGGGCGGTTAATTTTTTGACCGCACCCATATCCTATCCGTCAGATCCATATCCGTCGGATCCCTTCTGCAATCCAGTTACGCTGAACGGACAAATGCCTAGTCTGACCATTTTCCACGAAACAAATGTCATTCTCAAATCACGAGACAAATGACACGCTAGAGGGAAAAGGTTAGACAAATGCCTGCTCTGACCATTTTAAAAAAGAGACGCCCATTATCATAAATATCAACTATGATCATGAGAGTGCTCGTGAGGTTATCCAAATTTGATTTATTTGATCTCCCCAAGCAATTTATTGAGGGATGTGAGATCTCCTTAAATATTGTTCTCCCCAGGAAATTTCCATTTTATTATGGCCATACGGTTTTCTTTCATCCATGTTCAATGAATAACCTGCATCACTAACATGCTTTCCTACAACAAGACACCTATCTCTAACATCAATTTTTTTACCCTCATTACTTGATTTTAATGCATAGTTTAAGTCTACCATTTCAGAAATCAGTTTTATCAATTATAAGGGAGACAATGCATAATACCATATGTCAAGTGAGGGGAAGTGTAATATCACACTCTTACCACATTTCCCTTTATACCATACTTACCACATTTCCCTTTATACCATATGTCAAGTGAGGGGTAATATCACACTCTTACCACTTTTCCCTTTATGAGACTGGCTCAATATAGTCTTAAGGGGAGAAGGAAGGATTTTTCATAATTAAAGGGATAATTAAGGAAGGTAGTGCATACATTAGTCCAATTAGGAAGGTTATACAACATGAAAATGGTCATAATAGGAACATAAAATAACACCATGGATGAATTTAGGACTGTGGCAGTACATGATCCTCTTCTAATCCTAGTTGCAATTGAGGGTAGAATTATCAAAAGACTAACAATTTTTTTTATCAAATTTATGAAGGTATGAAAAGGTGCATCATATAAGGCATAATGGAAACAGTGATCAATGATCATTATAAGATCAGTGCATAGGAATTTTGATGTCAAGCCAGCAGGGTACAACTTTTTCAAGTATATGTAAGAGTGCAGTGGGCTGTGTGAATTTTAATTGTATTGAAGATGTAGTTTTTGGCTATATTAAGCCCTGCTCTTAGGTCTAATGAAGTAGATTTTAAGAACAAGCTAGACACCCAACAGTGGCACTACATCTAGAGTGTGGATACCATGAGGATGTTGATCACAAAAATATATGTGGTACTCAAAAGGAGACTGCACATGTTCAAACACATACAATGTTACTAGTACATGGTACTTTGCCTCCATTCCCTATCCCTTTGACATCGCTACCAAGCATGTTTGGTAGGAATTCTCTTGGAAACTATGAGTAGTAAGCTTGTTGGATTTCTTGCTCTTTTTTGTTTCACAACAAGCCATAAACTGTTAATTTAAAGTCACTCATATTTTGGAATCTTGGTTTCACATTTTTTATTTATTTATTGTACATGTTTATATTTTTATTGGATTTAAAACTTTCATTGGAATAAGGAGACTAAAAGGATTCCTATGTTGGAGAAGGGTAAAGAGAGATCTCTCCAACTATGTTTTATATCCTTTTTCAATCACTTGTTCATTTTTGCCTTTGTATAAACTAGTTCTGCCAATGTTGGCAATGTCATCATTTGTTTGCCTCTATCATTTGAAGCATTTAGTGATAGGGAGAAAAGGAGCAAGGTGATTGATGTCTAATCTGATGGAATTTGAATTTTCCTCCTTTAAAGTACTGTTGAAATTCAATCCATCCTTGGTTTTCAAGAATCCATGGAAATATGTGAAACAAATTTCACGGTGGTATTTTTATTGAACATTTTATATTTAGTTCCTTATTTATTACAGCGTTGTTGACTTATACTGTAGTCTGTAAGTAAATAGTTTTCCAACATTTCACAACCAAATGGATGGGTAGAGGGATCCCTCCTCATAGGATGTCATGAGGTTTCTAAAAATTGGGGCCCTAAATTCCCAAACTGGCTCTATATGCGATTCAATCAAAATTGCTAAACTCCTCATACCTACACTAGCCAGATGTTCAATGGATGAGAATAAACTTTATGTCCATAAGGACCATATTATATCTAATCTCACAATCAATTAGGAAGATTTGAATTGCATGGAATTTCAGGAAACTCATATATCTGGAATCTTTGAAAGAAATGGAGCGAATTTGAAATAGGGATCTATGTATATTAGCAAACATGGTATGTGATAAAAGTGTAAAAATTCCATACTAACTTTCGTGGGAAAATTATGCTTTTTAACTATATGGATATGTATATTTGAGCATACTATTGGGGCCAAGTAATTGAGTATATGTAGTTATGGAATTTGGAGACACGATATGCTGATATGCTCTTTGTGATTACAATTCTAGGAATCTAATTGGTGTACATTGCAGAATGCTTGCCCCTACAATCCCCATGCACACAACCATACAAGATCATTTGGCTTTTTAATAGGCATGTAATTCCAAATGAAGAATAATGCATATTATTAGTAATGTAGCTGCTTCAACAATGAAGCACGTCATTCAAACAACCTTTGGAAATAAACAAGGAACATCTAACTGTAGATGTTTTAACATTTTCATGGGGGCACATTATGCATTTCTCACTATCGAAAATATTTTTCATGCATTATACGCATTGTACCTCATCATCTCACAAAGAAGAAAATAAGCATAATATTTGGATATGAATAAAGATCAAAGAACAAACTAGAGAAACAATAAAAGAAAATATATTACCTCTACAAAAAATCCATATGATGAACGTAGAAGAAAACATGGAAATGTTAATTCTAGAGAAATGTTGAGATTTAATCATATCTCTGATAGTTCCTTATGAAAATCAATAAATAGGCATATATAAAAATTTTCTTCATGGAAGTTGTGTGACCTTCACCAAATTCAGCTGGAATTGTGGAGTCTTGGGTAGGAAATAAGAAATCATCAAACTATTATTTTCTTAATTATAGGGTAAGTAGGGAGTACAGTGCATTGTTCTTTCAATGTAGCTTTGAGAAAAACAACAATAAAGGTGGGATTGAATAAGGCTCTCGTCTCAAAATACTATAAGTCCAGAGTCTCTTCAACTTCAATTACACAACTTGTCATAGATGCCAGTGCACAACCAACATCACTCTAGCACTATACTAGCTTGAATCCTGATAAGAACAATTCAGGTGTTGCATTTTCCATGTAAGAATCAACTATTTTCATAATGGAACTTAAATCGAAGGATTTCTAAACCCTAAAGTCATTACTCCATGCTTAATTCAATCAATCTATACTCATTTTTTGTTGATGAATTGGATCTTTTGAATTTATACATCTTTTATATCAGTTCTTTTTCTTCATGTTTATGTGGTAATGTGATTATGTGATGTCTAAGTAGTGTGAGTAAATGTTCTTAGGGATCAAATTTTTCGTACCCATACTTGTACACAACCATGTATCATCTACAAACAAGATGGAAATATATCCATCCTTGTACCATGTTGTATCCTATAGCATGATTACACGCTCAACAATGCCCTACGGGACTTTGGGGATGCATATTGATTTCAACAATGCTAGTGTTGATTTTATAAAAAAAATGAATAATATTAAAAATGTGTTATCAAAGTTGCATTTAAGGTGAGCCTGTAAGGAAACCCTAAAACAAATAAGTGTTTCCCTCTTTTTACACCTTTAATCCCTAATTTCATGTTGACATTGACATCTTTAGTTTAGATATGTGAGCTTGAAAGACACCAACAAAGAATAACAAAAGTAGGTGCATTGCATGTTGTTTTATTGTAAGAAAGTAGTGTGGAATGATTCAAAAATAAGCATTCTTCATAATTATTGACATACTTCACTCCCCAATTCTTCACATTTTCGTTTTAGCAAGTTGTGAGTTTTAACATTTTCATTTTTATCATTTTCACCCCATATCTAAAAAGGGTTAGGATGTCAATGTTCATTGTTATATCATGAATGCTAATTGATGAATGGTTGACATTAAATGGTTTCAATCAAAAAATGAATACAAAACATTGCTCATTTATATTAATTTTTTTGCTCTTTTTTTCCCAATATCAGTGTATATAAATTTGATATATGCACCTATCATATAAGCTTGTCACTTGTTTTGAAAAATGTCATGCCTAGTGATGAGCCTCATCATTGGGTAATTATATGAGCTTTAATTGGCCTTAATTCACCTCCTAGCTTAGTCAACCAACTATTCTCTCAACTTATTGCATACTCTTGATTATATTTTGTTTATGAGAAGAGATAGAGTTGGATATTTTTCTTTGTGGTCTAATCTGCATGTAATGCAGGAATGAAAGATAAAAGCAAAGAAAAATGCAACAATAAAGGATAAAATCAAGGAACTATGGAAAAGACCTTGGCCAAAACTCGAATGGGACAAGGGAGAGGAATTACAGGAGGTAAATCCTCCTTGTTTACTACCCCTCCATTTTAATATTCCTCCATCAACTTGGAGTGCAAACAGCCAAATCATGAGGACTAGAAGACATCCGAGCAAGTGAAAAGGATAGAAACTAGTTTATCTTGAGGGGAGAGCCAAGACTCCCTAATTTTGAAGGAAGTCATTGGAGACTTTAGATGTATAAGTAGAGAGGCTTACGACTTCAGTAGGATTTGGATTTTTATTGTAAAACTCTACTTTATTTCTGAGCTGCAAGACTTGTGATAGTTTTTGATGTAATCCATGGTTTTTATAATAAAGATGAGTTCTGTTTTGAGCCAACACTGATTTAACTCAGAGGGCTGAAGCTCTTGGGTTAGGGCCCAATCTGAGCAGCTAAATCTCCTCTTTATTGTACATGTATGCTAGCATAGATTCCTAGTTCTGTTCGTTTGCTTACATAGATTTCTAGTTCTATTCATTTTCTTAAGTAGCTGCATTTCCATTACAACAGTATAGCATAGCTTCTTGGTTTTATGTTCATTTGCTTAAATAGATGAATTTTCATTACAATAGCATAAAGTAGCTCGGTTGAGCTTAAGTCTACTTCCTTTTGTGCCTTCTTTTAGTTCACAGGCTAGCTATAGGAAAAAGATCACCATAAGGTTTTGCGCAGGTGTCTCGGCCTCATCTCCTCCCTCTAGGACCATGACTTGAGGTAGAGATCCTTCAACAACCCCAAAAAAACAGGTTTCTGGTTCTCGCATGAGCTATGGAGTTTGTATTTTGATGCAGTTACTTGTCCACTCTCACTAATTTTTTTTTTCATTTTCCATTTGAAACTGCCTTCAACATGTTCTTCATGCATCGTTTCATTACCCTCCGATACACAACAAACCTTCCCAATCACCGGCCGATTCATTTTTTTATCCAACTGTCACCTTGCATGAATTCTTCCACTTACTTTATGCGCTTTAAGTCCCCACCATCGATCTACCTCGCTTGATCTGATGGTTACCACATCACCTGATCGCTAACTAGCTTGGTTGATCTCCATCGTTGATTTGTTTAGCCTGTTTCGATGGCTATTGCACAATTTTGCGTGGATTCTTGAAAGACCATTATCCACCTAAGAGAATGCAAGAAAAGTGGTTTTCTCGTGCTACGTGTCGCGCAGTTAGGCTAATAGCATGAAATTCCAAAATATAGCTTACAACCTTGAGGGCACGCAAGAAACTACTTACCGCCTTCGAAACCCGTTCCATCATTGCCGCATGTTTCTTTTTCCCGTGATACGATCTTCACCGTCCATCCTCTAATTAATCCTATCCATCCATCTCTTGACTTAATCTCTGCGATAAGATCTTCGTCATTCATCCTGTTTGTTTGTCTAATTCATCTATCTATCCACTTAACCTCTACGATAAAACCTCAACTGTTCATCCTGTGCATTCACCCTGTTCATCCATCTAGTCATTTAAGCCTTCGCAATAAGATCTTCACCGTTCATCTTCTATTCATTGTCTGATCCAAGAGTTCTTATGTACTATTTCTTCCTTACGTCCTCCTTTCACTGATTTCGACCTCTGATTGCTCTTTCGCTTGAAAGACGATTTAGCTTATGTTTCTTTACTTACGCTTTAGTATAATTTGGTGCTCTTTGCTTCTGTAACTTAGGTAGCAGCATTAGGTTAGTGATTGATTTAGCAATTGTGCTTAGAATAGTTGTTTAATTGATTAATTATGTTATGGTGTGAGTTAGCATTACAAGTTGTTTTCTTCGTTATTTCAGTAGAGTAGCTCTCTCTTAGAATAGATTTTCTCTCCTCCAATCAAATAATTAAGCCTCTTCTGACCCTATAGAATTATGGCTTGGAACCCATGGAATCTCTTACGAGATGAGAAGTGACAATAGGCAAGACCTTCACTTTTACTTGTGCATATAGCACTGACACCTCAAAGTGTGTACGAACCCCGGGTTGATAAGTAAAGTTGGTAGCCCTGGGAGTTGTAGCATTCTTGGTGCAATACCAAGGCTCATCACTTTTTGGCACCATTTCCAGGAAGGTGTCTAAGTAGAATGTGATTATTGCTTTTTTTTTTTTTTTTATTTCTAGTCTCCAATTTTCTTCCATTAGTCTATTTCTGCAAAAGTAATCTAGTTTCATCCTTTCTTTTAGTTGTCATTTTCTGCTTTCCTTTCCATTCTGCAAGTAGAATTTCAATTCAGTAACTAGTTTCATTGTTAGTAGTTTCCTTTTCTTTCATTTTTCATTATCTTCTTTCCTTTTCATTCTGCAAGTAGAATTTCAATTCAGCAAGTAGTCTTTTTCTATCAGTAGTCTTACTTCAATCAACAATTTCATTCTGCAAGTAGAATTTCAATTTAGCAAGTAGTTTTTCTTGTTAGTGTTTTTTCATTTAATCAACAATTTCCTTTCTAAAGAGTACTTTCCAGCTTAAAGAAAAGAAACAACTTACAAAAGCCAACGCAAAAAAATTTCCTTTCATGCCTCGTAGGAATAGGGATAATTCAGGCAAATTCTTGTCAAATACACCCACTGCATCCAACAATCAACCTTCTCTCTTCTTCAGTGATGGTGAATTGGAAGACCCTTTAGGTGAGAAACCTACAGGGGAAGAAGAAGAGGAATAACCCATTCCTACTAAACCAGTGGTTGAAAACCAAAATGACAGAGGAAATAAAGAGAGAATTGAGGGTGCCTTCCTCATCAGGGAGACTAATGGGGACACTAAGATGAAGAATATAAGCCCCTCTAATCTACCTCATTTCCATGGCCTGACCACAGAGGACCCTAACACTTTCCTATTTGAGTTTGTTGTTATATGCCGAACCTATGACTATACAGATGATGAGAAAAAGTTAAAATTGTTTACATCTACCTTTAAGGATGCAACATTGTGCTGGTTCATGGGTTTACCTGGAGATAGCATAAAAAATTGGGCTCAGATGCAACACACTTTTAACAAAAAATATAGGGACTACTATAGGTCAAAGGATACTAAAGAAGAGATTTTCAGGATGACCATAGGCTAGGATGAATCCTTAGAAGGCTATGAAGAAAGATTCTAGCTTAGCTACGAAAGGGCTAGGTGCACACTTGACCTTGAGTCACTAAGGTTGGTCCTGCTTAGAGGAGTAAGGGAGAATCTTCTGAATACCTTAGATATGATAGCAGGAGGAGATATCTACCAATTACCCTATCAGGATATCAAGACTATCTTTAGAAACCATTCTAGGGAAACCAGGAAAAAGGGTAGGGGTAGTCAACCTATGGCCAATACATCATCCTCTAACTCATCAATCAAGGGTGAAATTGGAAATATGCTGGAAGATTTCAAAAGTGATATGTTGAAAACCCTTGCCTTGCAATTGAGCACCATGAAGATCAAAAGGAAGCAAGAGGAAGAAGAGAGAGCCTTGGCCATCTTTTGTCCTAGATGCTCCAGGAGGCATCCTAGGAACGAATGTCCATTGAACTATATTAATATTTGCTCAGGATGCGAAAAAAACCACTCCAAAAACAATTGCCCTTCTTTACCTGGAGTCAAAGCTGTATATCAAGGAGCTAAAGGGGTCACTGAGCAGCTTTGCTACATCAACCAAAGGAGACCTCTTGGGCCTAGACCATACCAACAGGGTATGCAAGGCTCATCCCATTCACATTACAACCCCAACCAAACCACAATTATGCCATCTTGGGGACCCCTTAGTCATCCTTCCTAGTCTACACCCCCTCCTTGGTCCTATGCATCTCAGTATCATTACCGACATACTAGCCAGTCATTTCAACCTTATGTTCAGCCACAACATTAGTGGAATACCCCACTCCAGGGGTGGAGGCCCTAATTCAACAATGTTACAACCCTATTGCCTCCACCACTCAACCACAACTCCTACACTCTGCTCCACCCAAGCAACCCCAGGTACTTGCCCAGCCAAATCCAAACCCAAACAAAAAGTAGGCTCAACAAGTCTACACTGGAGAGACATCATACCCAACTTATGCTGTAGAAATCCAGGAGATCAACCTAAGATTTTGGAGAATTCTCCATGATAACCAACTTCCCTCTCCACATAGGGAGGTTGAGGAAGAAAGAGAGGAAAGCAACCTTAAAGTAAATCCACCCTTTCCTGAGAGATTATCCCAACCACTCTAGCCTACCCCAGAAGAAATTGAACTTCTGAGAGAATTGAAAAACCTATGTGTAAAGATCCCCCTTCTCCATAAAATCAAAGATGTTCCCATTTACAATAAGTTGATTAAGGAGAAATGATTCAAACATCCAGGAAGAAGAAAAATGGATGCCCCTACCATTAATGTCATGGGGAAGTTGTCTGACTTAATGTTGGGGTAGGTAATATGTCCAAAATATTTGGACCCTAGAAGCCCTGTAATAGATGTGCACATCAATGGCACCATTGTACCACACACTCTGATTGATCTTGGGGCTGCCATTAATGTGATGACCAAGGACACCATGCTTAAGCTCAACCTCCAAGGGTCGTTGAGGAAGAACACAATAGTTCTGTAACTTGCAGACTGTTCCACAATCACCCCTGAGGGAATTATGGAGGATGTGTTTGTCTCCATTGACTCCTGGGAGTACCCTGCAAATTTCCTAGTTCTCCAGCCTAAGGCTAGGCTTACTGGTTACCCTCTCATCCTTGGGAGGCCATGGTTGGCCACAACTGATGCTGACATTAGTTGCAAAGCTGGGAATATGACCATCAAGAATGGGCATGTTTCCAAACAGTATTCCTATACCCTCTTGCTCAACCTTCCCTATAGCATGATTTACCTTTATGGTTGGAGGAAGAGGAAGAAGATGAGGTTTATTCTGCCCAACTTTATGCTTTGGAAGCAACCATAGTAGGAGGATAGCAAGATGAGGATGACTTAATTGAACACTTTCTCCAAATTCCAACTCCTAGTTCACTACCATTAGAAGAAGAAGTAAGGGAAACCTAGAACAATCATCCAATTGACTTATGCTTGGAAAATTCCAACCTACTCCATGTCAAAACCATAGAATTTTGCCCAGAGAAAACTTTGAAAATTAATCCATCTCTTTCTGCTTTAGAAGAGGAAAAGCTATGCAACATGTTGAGATAAAACCTAGAAGCCTTCGCTTGGAGTTATAAGGAAATGAAGGGAGTACACCCCTCAATATGTGCTCACCACATATACATCAAAGAAGGTTGCTAGCCAACCAAGCAACCACAAAGGAGGATGAATCCATCCCTTAAATATATAGTCAAAGAGTAACTACAAAAACTACTAGATGCAGGATTCATTTACCCTATCTTTGGCGGTGAGTGGGTCTCTTCTTTAGTGTTAGTTCCCAAGAAAAATGGTAAGTGGAGGATTTGTGTTGATTATAGGGAGTTGAACAAAGCCACAAAGAAGGATCATTTTCCCCGACCCTTCATTGACTAAGTGCTAGATGGCTTGGAAAGGAAGAAGTTTTTTTCCATCCTAGATGGATTTAGTGGGTACAACCAAATCCAAATATGCCTAGAAGACTGGGATAAGACCACATTCACCTATCCTTAGGGTATGTTTACCTATAGGGTCCTTCCTTTTGGCCTATGCAATGCTCCTACCACTTTCCACAGAGAAGTCTTCAGTATTTTTGTTGAATTAGTACATGATGATGTGGAAATCTATATGGATGACTTTACACCTTATGTTTGTCATTTTCAAGAAGCCCTGTCTAACCTAGGAAAATTATTGCACAAATGCATTGAAATGAACCTGTCTCTTAGTCCAGAAAAATGTGAATTCTTAATGGCTGAAGGGACCATGCTAGGTCATTCAATATCTCAGCAAGGACTACAGGTGGACCCAAAGAAAATAACAATCATCCAAAGGGTCCCATCTCCACAAAAGTAGAGAGATGCCAGGAGTTTCATAAGGTTAGTTGGATATTACCGAAGGTTCATAAAGGACTTCAGCAAGTTGGACTCTCCTTTGTTTGGGTTTTCGGCCAAATATTCTGAGTTCATATGGTCAAAAAGTTGTCAAGAGGCCTTACACATTCTAAAGGGTAAGTTAACCACTACACCAATTCTCAAAGGCCCAAACTAGGCCCTCTCTTTTCATATTCATGTTGATGCCTCACACAAAGTGACAGGAGAAGTCTTAGGTTAGGAAGAGGACAAATTGCCATATGCCATCTATTTTACCAGTAAGAACTTGTCAAAGGCTAAGCTAAATTATACTATGACTGAAAAGGAACTCCTCATTGTTGTGCATTCATTAAACAAATTTAGGCATTGCATTACAGGCTATCAAACATTTGTGCATATTGAACATGCTGCAAGCAAATATTTAATGAACAAACTAGATGTAAATGCTAGAATTATAAGATGGTTTCTTTTATTACAGTAGTTTGATCTAGCTATTTTTTATAAGCCTGGTAAGGAAAATGTTGTTGCTGAATTTCTATCTAGGATGAATCTACCTATAGGTGAAGAAGGAATGGTCGATTACCAATTACCAGATGAGCATTTGTTTTCTATTTCAGTTCTCTCCCCATGGTTTGCTAATATAACAAACTATTTGGTATCAGTACAGTTTCCACCAAACTTTCCCTCCAAAGAAAAGAGCAAGATAGTCAGGAAGAGCGCCCCCTTCACCTGGATTGGGGGAAATCTTTTCAAAATTGGCCCAAATCAAATCTTTAGAAGGTGTGTAAGGGAATAGGAATTCTTTGACATCGTTATGACCTGTCATGATGGGCCTTGTGGAGGTCACTTTATAGCAAATAGGACAACATTCAAAGTGTTGTAAGCAGGCTATTATTGGCCTACTCTTCATCAATATGTGAAAAAGTACATTAGTTAGTGTGATCGGTGCCAGAGGATGAGAAAGCCTACTCCAAGAGATGAAATTCTTCTACAACCTCAAGCTACTTTCGAGCCATTTGACAAGTGGGGAATGGAATTCATTGGGCCTATAAACCCTCCTTCAAAGCAAAAGAACTACATTATTATGTGCACTGATTATTTGACTAAGTGGGATGAAACCAAGGTGATTAAGGAAACAATAAAAGAGAAGGTGGCTGAGTTCCTAAGGGAGAATGTATTCTACAAATTTGGGTGCCCTATGGAGCTAGTCATAGACCAAGGCAGCTAGTTTACCTCTAGCATTATTGAAGAACTGCTCATCCATAAAAAAATCAAGCATAGGACCTCCACTCCTTATCATCCACAAGCTAATAGGAAAGTGGAGGTGACTAACATGGCACTAGAGAACATCTTAACCAAGGTAGTGAGCAGCAACAGGAAGGATTGGGCAGAGAGACTAGTTGAGGCCACCTGGGCCTATAATACAACATGGAAGGCCACCACTGGATTTACACCCTATGATCTGGTCTATGGGAAAAAGGCTTTGTTTTTCACTGATTTTGAATATAACACATTGAGGATGGCAACCCAACTAGATTTGGATCTCAGTCATGCACAAAAAGAAAGATTTTTTCTTTTGAATGGCTTGGATGAATTTAGAATGTAGTCCCTCCTACATATAGAGATAGTTCAACTTCAGAGGAAGATGTGGCATGAAAAAAATATCAAGGAGAAGCAATCTCAAGAGGGATACTAGGAATTGTTATATGATTCTGGGTATAAACACTTCAAGGGAAGCTAAGGACAAGATGGCTCAAACCTTATGTGGTGGAAAGATGCCATGATAAGGGTTCAGTGAAAATCAGGACTATAGATGAAGAAGCCATTCCATTGCTTGTTAATGGACACTGATTGAAAATGTACAAGAGGCCTTTATTCAAATAAGAGTTCATTGAAAATATTAATAAGACAATGATGATGGTGGAGCAAGTTCTAGAAACTTCCTGATTAGGGCACTGGAAAACATAAAAAAGAATAAGGATTCAGGTGAAAACCTCCATGACGTGCCTGAGTCCCATCTTTGGGTTGAAAACCTCATGAGGTGGCCCAAGGATGAGAAAAAATGAAAAGGAGTAAGAAGATCCCTGGGTGAAAACCTTCCTTCAGGCACTCGGGGCGGATATTTAGGGTGAAAACCTCTCTAAGGCAGCCTAGGTGTTTAAAAAAAATATAATAATAAAAGAAAAAAGAGAAAAGGACATAATTGTTATTTGCAAGTGGGTGAGAAAGACAATAAAGGAGAAAAGAGAAGATCAAAAGGGAACCGTGCCTCACATTCATTCATCTCCTCCACTCCTTACGATGTATCCATCCATCAATTCCAATGTTTTTCACTTCATTTCTTCAATTCAAGTGAAGAATGTGTTCTACAGGATCCCATGAATAATAGATTGGTTAGGTACCCAAAATTCATTCTAGACATGATCTAACCCCTGAACTCATCCATTACCATCATACCTCCATCCACACACACTCCTAATCCCTTTGTCCATTCATTACAACATCCTCACAACACCAGCCAACACCATGGTCAAGAATTTCTAAAGAAGACACCAAACATTTCCAAGTGGTAATCCAAGAGCTACACAATAGCAACAACATTAGATCTCCAGTCACAAACACCTCCAAAAGCCAATAAACCATCAACAGATAGTAGAGGAGGAAGATTAATGATCATGCAGCAAATAGACAACGCAACACCTCTAATATTTGACAACTACAACATGGAATCAAGACCACTGGTAAGTATCCCACTCACTCACTCATATGCATCATTTGATCAAAAGTTGTAAAGGTTAAGAGGTAGTTGGTTTGTAAATGAAAAGGTGTCCAGTTAACTTGGCCACCTTCATTCAGTCATCACATACAAAGCAGGATATCCTCTTAAACATGGTTGCAGTCAACTCAAAGAATAGAGAAGGAGTAGGACAAGAAGTGGTTAACTATGGATTTAACAACTGTGGGAGATGATTACAAGGAGTGGGAATGATGAGGTGGTATAAAGGGAAACAAAAGATCATTTTCATGCATTCATGCATTCCACCTCCTTGAAACTCCCTCACTCAAGTAGATCTCATAACTCTGACCACCCACTGGAAGCAAGGATCCATTGTTCTGCAAGAGAATTTCTACAGGAGCATGCACATGAATTCCTACAGAAACAGTCTATAGAGGCAGTCTACGAGATAGGCAGAGAAGGGGTCAAGAGGGAATATCACCATTCTAAAGAGGTAGGATCTAAAAATCCATGCCCATTTACAAGCAAATGAACTAGAAGTGCTCTAAAAGCTAGTGGATTACATATGCAGGAAACTTTGTTTTCTCGCGAATTTAAAATTCTTATGTCAGACCTCTCATTTCCTCGTCAAGCCCCAGGAGAAAGATGAGAGGAGGGTTTAATAGGTGAAGAATCCACAGAGGATAAAAATGGAGTAAAGAGGGAGAATCTGCCATACCCATGGAGTGAGGTAGGCTACCAACTCATCAAATACATCTCATGTGAGGGTAGATACAGTGTTGTTTATGGCTACCATTTTAGGATGCTTGAAGAATTAGGATTTGGGGTAGAAACACCAGTTCAACAAAGACATAGCATACCCTATTTCTTGATGCAATCACTCATAGAATCTGGAAACAAAGTAAAGAAATGGAATTCCCAACAGTTGGCTCACCATGGTTTGATCAGAATCCTCATTGAGGATGCCCTCCAAAACCGCAGGATCCCTATAAAATGGCCAGTCTTCAGAGACTTACCAGTAGAGGATGACATCAAAACCCTCATCTATGATGTTAGTCCTTCTGTCAAAGAGGAGAAAGGCATTGAAATAGAAGGAGAAGAACACAAGGAGGAGTCACCAAGGGTGTCTCTAGAGGCCCCTGAGAGGAAAGCTGTAGGAAAAGGAAAAACAACTAGCATGTATGGCTAGCCTCTCCTAGGAGGCCATCAAGTGTAGAATGCCATCTAAATCCTATGCTCTTTACCTCAAAGAACAATGGCTGCAATTTTAGATTAAAACACTAGGAAAAAGGGGCACCATGCCATTTCAGGACTGCAGGTAGTTTATTGATCTTTGTGATCAATGTGCACTAGAGGATAGGGCCAAAATGGCTGAGTTTTACTTGCACAACATGGCCTTCACGAACATAAATATTTGGGATCCTAATGTAGAGCTAGAAGATCTACAATTAATGGCTTTGGCATCATCGATGAACCACGAGAAGTCAAGGGCCACAAAGATGAAAATAATATTGGCCAGAGAAAAAAATGAATCTCTTTTCATCAAAGCTAAACAATCAAATCCCATGGCCCTAATCAACACCCATAATGTAATTGCAAATGATCCTTAGCTGGCACCTAGATATCTTGCTACCCAAGAGCAAGCAATTTCACATTTTGAGGATATTTTTAGGCTGCTAAGAGATGATAATATACATGCCTGCTAAAGGAGATGGAAAACACTTCCACACAGCTTGAATATCATAGAATATCACTCCCCTCAAAGGTTGAGAGAGGCACTCAACATGACAACTATGTCTAATAAATTAATGCAAAGGTTGAAGGTCAATTGGATAGGCCTAAAACTTAGTCCACCACTACTACTAAGGATGCTAGAAGGGAGAAAAGAAGAAGAGGAAAAGAGGCAGTGGGAAGAAGTAGAAAGGAAAGCAGGCTTCTATAAACAAAGAAGAAGAGACCATAGCAGAAGCATGGGATGTCAGAGAGGCTACCAGAGTCATGAAGGGCATGGACATTGACTAAGTTTATCAGAGGATGAGCAACACTTTCAGCAGGGGGTGATGATAAGCCCCATCATTGGGTAATTATATGGGCCTTAATTGGCCTCAATTCACCTCCTAGCTTAGTCAAACCAACTATTCTCACAACTTATTGCATACTTTTGATAATATTTTTTTGATGAGATGAGTTAGAACTCGATATTTTTCTTTCTGGTCTAATGTGCATGTAATGCAGGAATAAAGGATAAAAGTAAGGAAATATGGAGGAATAAAAGATAAAATCAAGGAACTATGGCAAAGACTTTGGTCAAAACTTGAATGGGACAAGGGAGAGGAATTATAGAATGTAAATCCTCCTCATTTACTACCCCTCCATTCGAATACTCCTCCATCAGCTCGTAGTGCAAACAACCAAATCATGAGGGCTAGAAGATAGCCAAGCAAGTGAAAAGGACAGAAACTAGTTTATCTTGAGGGGGGAGCCAAGCCTCCCTAATTTGGAAGGAAGTCATTGGAGACTTCGATGTATAAGTAGAGAGGCTTAGGAACTTAGTAGGATTCAGATTTTTATTGTAAAACTCTACTTTATTGATGAGTTGTAAGAATTGTGACAATTTTTTATGTAATCCATCATTTTTATAATAAGGATGAGTTATGTTTTGAACCAACACTGATTTAACTCAGAGGGTTGAAGCTCTTGGGTTAGGGACCAACCTAGGTAGCCAAAGCTCCTCTTTATTGTATGTGTATGCTAGCATAGAATCTTGGTTCTGTTCAGTTGCTTAAATAGATTTCTAGTTCTGTCCATTTTCTTAAGTAGTTGCATTTCCATTACATCAATATAACATAGCTTCCTGGTTTTTTGTTCATTTTCTTAAATAGATGAATTTTCATTACAATAGCATAGAGTAGATCAGTTGTACTTAAGTTTATTTCCATTTGTGCCTTCTTTCATTTCACAGGGTAGCTAGAGGAAAAAAATCATCATAAGGTTGTGCGCAGGTGTCTCGGCCTCATCTCCTCCCTATGGGACCATGCCTTGAGGCAGAGACCCTTCAGCAACCCCAAAAGCATAGGTTTATGGTTCTTGCATGAGATATGGAGTTTGTAGTTTGACGCAGTTACTTGTCCACCCTCACTGGTTTTTCTGTCATTTTCCATTTGACACTGTCTTTAGCACGTTCTTCATGCATCATTTCATTACCATCAGATCCAGAACAAACATTTCCAATCACCATCCAATTCATTTTTTATCCAACTGCCACCTCGCGTGAAGTTTTCCACATACCTTATGTGCTTTAAGTCCCCACCATCGATCTTCCTTGCTTGATCTGATGGCTATCGCGTCACCCGATCGCCAACTAGCTCGGCTGATCTCCACCGTTGATATGTCTAGCCTGATACAATGAATTTCATGCAATCTCACATGGATTCTTGCATGACCATTATCTTCCTGAGAGCATGAAAGAAAAGTGGTTTTCTCATGCTACATGTCACTCAGTTAGGCTAATCGCATGAAATTTCAAAATATAGCTTACAGCCTTGAGGGCATGTGAGAAACTACTTACCACCTTTCAAACCCGCTCCATCATTTTTGCATGTTTCTTTTTCCCATGATACAACCTCCACTGTCCATCCTATAATTAATAATGTCCATCCATCTCTTGACTTAATCTCCACAATAAGATCTTTGCCTTTCATCCTCCTCGTTTGTCTAGTTTGTCCATCTATCCACTTAACCTCCACGATAAGACCTCATCCATTCATCTTGTGCATTCACCCTGTTCATCCATCTAGTCACTTAAGCCTTCATGATATGATCTACACCATTCAACTTTTGTTCATTGGCTGATCCAATGGTTCTTATGCACTATTGCTTCCTTATGTCCTCCTTTCACTAATTTCAACCTTCGATTGCTCTTCTACTTGAAAACTGATTTAGCTTAAGTTTCTTTTCTTACACCTTAGTATAGTTTGATGCTCTTTGCTTCTATAACTTAGGTAGAAGTATTAGGTTAGTGATTGATTTAGCAATTCTTCTTAGCACTACTGTTTAATTGGTTAAATAGGTTATGGTGTGAGTTAGCATTACAAGTTGTTTTCTTCATTACCACGGTAGAGTAGTTCTCTCTTAGAATATATTTTCTCTCCTTCCATCAAAGAATTAAGCTTCTTCTGAGCCTATAGAAGTCTGGCTTAGAACCCCCTGGGGTCTCTTGCCAAATGAGTAGTGAAAACAGGTAGGACCTTCACTTTTACTTGTGCATATAGCATTGTCACCTCCAAGTTTGTACGAACCCCTGGTTGATAAGTAAAGCTGGTAGCCCTAGGAGTTGCAACATTCTTGTGGCAATACCTAGGCTCATCACCTAGACCCATACCTTGGAAATGTAGTTTGATGTTAGTTTTATATAGCTAAAAGTGAAAAAAATGAACTTATTTTGTATTTTTTAATGCTTTTCATATTTTGCCAATTCTTTACATGATGTTTTTGAGGTCTAGAAGTCAATACCCTTAGTGAATGTTTTCTGTTTTTTACATGATGTTTTTGAGGTCTTGAAGTCAAGACACTTACTAATTTTTTTTTAATGTTTTTTACTTGATGTTTTTGAGGTCTCTAAGTCAAGACCCTTAGTGACTTTTTTTTATGTTTTTTACTTGATGTTTTTGAGGTCTCTAAGTCAAGACGCTTAGTGACTTCTTTTCTATATTATGAGGTTTGCAACAATAGGAAAATATCAAGTTTAGTGCAGAAGGAATATCAATAATTTTTGGAGCTTACCACTAAGAGTGTAAAATTTCACTTCCTTGTCAGTTGACATGTGGTCCGATTTCCTATATCCTTTACAAGTTTTTAATTTCTCTCTCTTGTATAAAATGTATAAAGCTTATTTTGAAATATTTATTTATGACTCATTGTTGACGGTGCTGGAGTCACCAACATTTTATGGGATCTCCCAGGTAAGAAGTCCCAATTAGACCTTAGATCGTTTGGTGTAGGAATCCTAGCAGTGGGTCATATAATAATGCTTTGATCGTTATTTCGCATAGAGGCAAGTAAGATAACTATGTTGGTAGAAAGGGTGTGACATATGCAGTGAGCTAGGGAAGGTGGATGAGAGGTTCTAACACATGGGGGTTGAGATGAGTGCGCCCCTTGGAAACCTGTGATAGCATGGAGTTAAGAAGGGAACACACGAGCAAAGATGCATCACAACATGTAAGGCAAGTTAGCTAGAAATAGAAAGTGATGGTTAAAACAACAACACATTTCAGAAAGATTCATACATACATACACAGAAATAGCTCTACATGCATGCATAAGTAAACAAATACATATATCATTTAGAGTAAACATATAGCTGAAATAGAATACAATGTATCCATGAAATGTGCTAGCTCTTGTTATATTAATAAGTGTAAGTTCTAGTCGTACAATACATCCATGTCCAACCACTGGTTTCGATAGTGGAATGTTATAGCCATAACCACTTGCTCCTTGAAAGAGATGTACTAGCTCTTCAGAGTGGAGAAGCCAAGGCTCGTTACAATAATGTCCAAGCGCTTTCTAAGGTAGTCTTATAGGAAGCTTAGCTAACCAAAAGCCTTTACAATGAGTTATTAGGGACTATTTATAGAAAAGGGTGTGGTGACCCTTGAAATTCCCCTTTGTGACAGTTCATCTACCCTCATGACTCTTCATCTACTCTATGATTGTTACATGCAACTATCGACACTTGAACTTACAGCTAACAAGATGTTATGTTACAATGGACATGTATCCATGTGAGTCAAAATAACTCAAGCAAGCCTTGCTAGACATCACTATGACTCGGACAACTATTTGGAAGACCAACTCTTTGACATCTTCATTGTGATTGACAGTAGCAAATTGATGCCAAGATCGGTAGTCCGTGATGGTGTCCTTGTGCTCTAAGGTGACATATTTCTAGAACCTGACTATTGCCTCCATAGCATCTAGGTACACTGCTCAAGCTCCTCTATCCAACTCGTTTGAAAGCATGCACGTCATTGTCTTCAATGCGGTGAGACCAACAACATACGTGTGCATGATGTTTTCACTGATGGGAAAGTCTCGGCTGGTGGAAATGCGCATCAACTCGTCAAAGTACGAGTAAAGCTCTAGTCATAACTATGCCTTTGTATTTGCTTGGGTGAGAGTCCCAATAGATGCGATCGCATGTGCGTGCACCACAACATCCATAATCTTGAATACTTGTGCATGGGAAGCCTATGGACTAGTGATGAGTTGCGGGAGCTCTTCGTAGTTCCAGATCTGACTCCAAATCGGTGCCTTTAGCTTGACCTCTCTGGGATTCATCATCTTAGTAAAGTTAAGCGAGGCTCCCTTGTATCTCATCATACGTGTTTGCATGTAATGAACAATAACATGCACGTTTGACAAGATACATGCTCTTCAAGCACATCGTTGCTACCATCCGTTGATATGGATGACTCCCTCATGCAAGGTACAAAACTTGGAATACAATGCCTGCATAACCATGTCAAGGGACAATACTTCGTCTAGTATTACGTTCTTTAGGTCAGCTCGAGCGAATGTTGTAACCAACTCTCCTTATTGCTTGGCCATCTGTAGTTCCTTAGCCATTCAGCCATTCTCAGCTATCAAAAAGGAAACAATTTAGTTAATGACTTTGACATATGCTCTAGTGGCATCGACCAATGCTACTGGATGTTTGTGCACGCCAGACATGATCACTTGTTCTTCAAATTGTGTAGGAGATGTATGATCATCAAGAGTCGACACTCCACAAGATTGCACAACTCTATGTTGGGACTCATCGAATGAGATGTTGTGCATCTCTCCTTCCGATTGATCTCCAAGGATCTTAGTGTCTCCTTCATCACTTTGGACTTGCTTATCTTCTAGATGCGGTGAGGCTAGTGGGTTAATCTCTTGGTGGTGAGGCATGAGGTCGATGTCCTTCTCTAGCTCCTGCTGCTCCATGCTCGTATCTATCTTTTCAAGCGCTCGCTCTATCTCCTAAGTGAAGTCCTGCTCCTGTGATGGTTCACCCTGTTAACCTGATGCCAACTATTCTGATGAGTCCACTACTTGTACGGCCACTATTTCATCCATCTACACATGTTGTGCCCCCTGCTGTACCTATTGCTGCTTCGCTTCCCTCTCATGTTTGTGCAACTCTTGTTCCTTTTGGAGTTTCTCCTTCAACTCATGTAACCCCTTCTTTGTTTCATCCACTCTCCGTTTCTCCCTCTACCTTTGCATGATTCGCTTATCGTGCTATTTCCTCTTCCCCTCTATAGCCATAACTAGTTTCTTTATAAGTGGATCTATTTGAAACTTGCAACTTTTCTCTTCCTCCATGCGATTGACAATCTTTCTCTTACCCTTATAGTTCACTGGTATATTCACCTCTACTGTTGTTGCTGCTTCTAGTACTGTACATGATGATGCTTCACATTGCTTCAATAACCACTCCACAGCAAAGCCGACCTATTCATTGGATTTGGAGAAACTATAGAAATATGCCCATGGGTCCTCCTCTGCCCAATGAAATGCCTCGTTAATCGAGTTGAACTCTACTCTCGTGCAATGATCTTTCACAAGACAATGTGGGTCATACAGATTATAACTTCAGAGGTTGAATGGATAATTCTTCATCTATTCTACTTCGACATCCACATGCCTAAGACTTTGGATCTCATATAACCCAATGTGCAACAAAAGAGTGGGCTAGGGTGCCTTCTTCTTCTGATGCAATCTAGCTTTCAATCCTGATGTGATATGCTACTTCCTGCATGATAAGTGCATCCAAGGCAAACTTCGGTAGAACATGCAGAGGCTTCTCCACACTGTACATTCGTATGAAAGTGTCGGATGGTGAGGCATACTAATCAACTATGTCTATCAATGCCTCCATTGCTGCCATCGACATGAAGGGTGGATCCTGTTTGAATATCATCTTGTGAACTGGGGTGACAAAATGATCGAACAACCATGTGATAACTCCTTTGAAGCTGCATTCAAACAACATCTTATAATAAGTGTTCACGAGAGTCTCCGCCAGTGACCATGCCCACTTCTAGCTCGGGAACTCTTATCTGGCACAAACTGCATCCAAGATGTAGGCGAGCATGTCAATTTATGCTTGTATACCTTTGGGAGACTATCAAGACCTTGATATCTATTTCTTCAATTCATGAGCTAGCATGCCAGACTAGTTGCATGGTTTTCCCTCTTTGGCGAGTTGGTCCAGCACAATCACCCTACTCTATGGGAAGGTTTCCATGCTCTCATGTCCATACAGTCAAAATATAAAGATGACCAAATATTGATACGCCTTCTCTAGTATCTTCGTTTTGTAGATTTGGTTGCGTGTCATCCTGAATCTAGCTGGCTCCTTTACCCATTTCTTCAGAATGTCTTTGGAGTTGGCACTATTGCTGGGTAAGCTGAAGGGCGTCTACATGATAGTCACAGGCTTCGACATCTGATATATCTCATCATAATCCTCTGCCTTGAAGGTTTCAATCTTCGTCTTGCTGACATTTCTCAAGGTCATTGTCTCAGGATCAATGTGCGAGATGATCCAATGTATCATGTCTATGCATGGGGACACGGGGTATCTGCATGCAATCCAATAGAAGACAGACTTGTGAATGTTCACATATACTTGGTGGTCTTTGAGGTATTCCTCAAATGTGCCTATAAATGCACCATTTACCTCTTTCCATTTCAGCTTGATGTCCTTGTCTAGAATCAACTTGGTATCTTCATAGATCGGTAGAGTTTTAGACAATCACTCAAATGCTGCTCTAGTTGCACTTCCATCAATGTCCTTTGATCCTACTCTCTTGGAGGCCATTGATCCTGAACTGTTAAGAGACAGACCAACACCTACTAGATCTAGAGACAAAGTGACATGCATGGAAAGAAATTTGTCAGCGAAAATCAAATTGGACGAATGACATAACACATACCTGGGATTGATAGGAAAATATTGTGTAATTCCTTCTCAAAAGCTGGGTGACTGGCACTAGAACTACGCAAAAGGTAGCATGGGATGTCTAAGAGGCATGGATGGCTACTAGAATTGTGCAATGCACAATCCAGGCTAACTGTTGACTGCTGGAATTGTACAATGTATAGTTTCAGCTGGCAATGGGTACAAGCTTAGTGACTGCATTGTGCAATTTTCTGGGCCAATAGTCACTGTCCCTCAGAATTGAGTAAAGCAGGCCTGGGGAATAGCTACTAGGCAGAAATGTACATTTGCTAAAGGGAAGATAGAGCCTTCCCTCTCAGGATCTCACAATTCTGCCATGGTGAGGTAGAGTCCAACCCAAGGTTGTCGGACCCGCCGATGGGAAACTGAAAGAAAATGTGAAAGTGAATGCATGGAGATACTGAGTGTAAGTAGAAGCAAATGATGATGCATGCAAACAATGAATGAAAAATTCAAAAAATGGAACAACATGCATGTGGGCGAAGCAAGTTTCCAAATCGACGATCGCTTGTGCAATACAGTTTCATGCATGCGACAATAATGAGATATCAACGAAAACCGAAACGATACTACTACAAGCTAATATGCATGTGAATGACATCAAGCATTCAAATAAATCAATCAAACAGCACTCACACAAGTGAGAACACAAAAAGTGACAGAAATGTTGTAAAAGGCAAGTTGAGACCACTTCCCCGTGAATAGTTGAGTTGGATGTGTCGAAGAGTCCTGGATGTGCTATGGGATGTTAGAGATCCAAGATTGATGTGAAGGAATGAGATCTAAAGCATCGAATGAATAAGTTTTAAGCTCATAACGTGCATGCCAAAAATCTAGGAAAAAGCAACACTTGGAGGAAACATTTTAAAACGATCTTTTCATGTAACCTCCAACTGCTAAAAATAGATCCCTAAAATCTAGGGATGCTTTTTCATGTTTATTTTTCTATTCTAGGAAAAAGCAGCCCATGCATCAAACTCAAGTTTCCTTGTTTGGGGTGGAACTGGTCAAACCAACTGCACATTCAAGAGCCTACTCAACTGTTGGGAGAAAATGTGTATTTCTGGAAAGGCGTTGGGCTGACTGCATAGGAGATTTATGCAATTTCTGGGCAAATCAGCTGACTATTGCCTAGGATTGCACAATTCCTGGGCTAAGCAACCCTTCTAGAAGGAATTGCATAATTTTCTAAATGAAGCGTGACTAGCAGAATTGTCCAATTCTAGAGCCCAACAGGCTGCGAGACATGATTCTGTCATTTCTGGAGGGAAGGTTGGTTTCCCTCGAGAATTGCACAATTTCTTGAGGGAGCTGATAAGCCTGCTGCTAGATTGAGTTTGGAGAAATAGCCTGTGAGGGGAATGCATGAATCTCTGATAAACAAGTTGTCCTTCTACAAGAAAATCATTAAAGCTTGTGTACTTAATGAAGTAAGACATGTGGCGAAAGTTTGGCAGGGAGGCTCCAAAATGAAGCTAAGGAAAAATTTTGGAGGGTGGTTGTAGCTACTACAACACTCATATATATTTACCACTGATTGACCTGCACATAATTGTCATATATGAATGTAAAAACGACTATATGTGAAATAAGCTTTTATTTTAGACTTTCAAATACTTATTATATATATATAATATATAGTCTTTTTATTATTAATAACCTTTTAAATGTTGTGTCAACTCCATATTGGGTACAAAAGGAATTATACATCTCTTATAAAAAGTATTTTTGCCTTAATAAATTTGAATATCACGACCTGTACATTTAATTACAACATGCTTCTAAGAGACATGGGTGAGATAAGTTGTTAAATGGATAAATTCAACTTTCCATTAAAAAAATTCTCCAAATTTTCATTGAAACCTTGTTGAAGGTTTCTTCATTCCATTTTAATGATAACTTTGATCATAGAAATTATCTTCAAAATTTCTAAACCAATGAAATTAAAAAAAACAATAACTGGGTGAAACTTTTAGTGATTTGTTTTTTAAGATCAAGATGTTATGTCATCTTGATAATAATGATTTGAGGTTGTTACGTAATATTATGTTTTACAGTTGTTTAGGAAATAATTTTGTGAGAGAAAATGTTGTAGTACTGACTAGGTTGAGAGACGTTGAAGGATATCATTTATGACATTGCTTTCCAGATCTACTAAAATCCTTGGCCACAATGGAAAAACCTTTAATATTTTTTAACTAAGGTGGTATGACTATTTTTTCCTTGTTGGTCTCTGTCAATGCTAGTCATAGTTTTACATTTAGATTCAAAGTTTATTGTCATAACTTTCCAGTTGGATTCCCCACCGGGACCTCACCTATTCTTGGTAATTTATCAAAATTATCACCTAGACAAGGTTTTAAAATGTTTCCACTAGGTTTTTATGACTCTTTTTTCCTTGTTGGTGTTTTTAAATGCTGGTCATAACATTACAATTACATTGAAGGTTTACTGTGATAACTTTCCTATTGGATTCCCCACCACGATCTTACCTATTACAAGTAATTTATCAAAATTATCACCTATTTTTTAAGTTGTTTTCATCTAGATCCCTGTAGTTGCTTATTTTAATTTCTGGAAGATTAGATTTGGCACTGAAGAATATATCTAGTATTTATGTTATGTGGAGAATACTATGTTTCTCTGAATAGATTTATTTATTGCTTTGATGCATAGAGTTCTATTTTTTGGTGTTCTTACAAAAGATTTAGTTTGGAAACTGTTTATTGGGAAATCTAGCACAAAAATGGACCATAAACCATAATATCATAAAGGGAGAACAACCCATCAATTTGACATTTAATCATTTTAGTGAGAACTATAACAAAACTGTCTTTTAGTAGATAAACTAAACAAATTTCATAGTATATATTTTTTTATTCCTAACAATATATAGCTTGTAGAGGGTGAACAAAAACATGAAGGTTGCGAGGAATATATAATGGTAAGTCCCGCATCATGCATCTTTCCATTAAATAACAATCATTATACAATCTCTTCAACCCAAAACAATGGCATTGATTCCAACGAAAGAAAAATTGTGTCTTTTTCCTTAAGATCTAGTAAGACTTGTCCTTCTTGTTAGGTTATGATGGTAGAATATAATCTGTATTTTGAGTACGTTTTTAACCATTCTGATTGCATGGTGCCATATCTCATATATTCTCATGATATATAACCTATGTTATATATATTTATAAAGGTCGTATTATTTAGTTTAATGATTTGTGAATTATGATGGTATTCATTAAATTCACTAATTTGTGATTAAGACTATAGAAGTTTGGAATATTCACCATCTTTATCACTCCTTTTTCCCTCTCTTTATATGCTTTTCACTATTAAAGGCCCTAAAGTGGTTAGGGTTAGGGATAAATGGATGACCCAACACAATGTATTTTAACTATTATTTGATCTAATCCATTATGACTCGGACCTCCCATATTTGGAGTTGTTTTGTCCCCAAAAGTTAAATAATTCTAGGACTTTAGTGCTTTCTCAATGTTTGGCTCTGGTGCTTGTGTTAATTAGGTCTCTCATCTCTAGCTTGTGACTAGGGTCTTGCTCAACTTCCTTTCTTGGTTATGATTAGGGTTTTTTTTTGTCTTCATTGGAGCTGTATATTCTTTCTCAACATCTTGTTAACCTTTTTCTATTATTCTTATTATATTTTCTAGGTCTACACTTTTTTTCCTTAAAATTGTGATGCTCACAGTTAATTAGTTCCTTAGTGTCTATAACAATAAAATTTCACACTTCTTGAGATAATGTCCAAAAAATCAAGTGTGAGATTCATTGCACCCCAGAAGGGGATATTGTCACCTCACCAACCTTTTTCTCACTTTTGGCCAGCTTTCCTCTAGATCAAGGGGAATTCTCCTTGTATATCACATAAATATAATGTCCCAGTTAAGCCAAGTCAAGGGCTCTCCAACACATCTACTTCACACTCCACAGATCAAAGGATCTGATCAATTCAAGTGTAAATGGTAGATAGAATTGCTAGGCTTACCTAAGGTGATTAGAGTTCGATTTCATTGTAAATGTCCCCAAAAGTACACAACAATAAGATTCCTTATAGGGTGGAACCATATAAAAACAACATGAATGACTTTCCAAAGGTATAAGGTCATGGATAATGAATGATCAATGTCTTAGCTTATTAATGAAATTCTAGGCATATGGAGTTAGTGGGAAAAGTTTCCAAGAGAGATCATGCATGAGATTCACACGATAGTGTTGAGCACTGAGGGAGCTAAATGAAGGTCTCTCACCTTGTCAACCATGAATCTAGGGAAAAAAAATAGGAGATCTAAATGAAGGTCTCCTACCCTTGTTAACCTGGGAGACCCAATTTTTGAGATAAATGAAATGAGAAAGAGGAAAACAAAGGTCTCTTACCAATTCGACCTTTTGACCATGAAAAATAAGATACTATTTATTTCTTTCAAAATTTTCCCAAGTAACCCCCAATCTCCTCCACATGGAGATTCTGGTCCACAGTGATTATATTTCCAAATAAACCTTACGTAAGAATCTCACCATTGTTTTGTATTTCCTTGGAAAAGGAATAAGCTTTTCAACCATGTAGAATCACCAAGTGATCTTGTAGGTTACCCCATCCTTCTTGTATTTAATGTCACCTAAGAAAATATGGAAAAGTTGGCTCTAATTAAATCAAAATGTAGATCCTTGTAGGTCAATACTAGGTCCATTATAGGTCACCCAATCAAATTTTGTTCACGTTCAAATGCGTGTGTATATTTTCTCAAAAGAAAACATGTTGTAATGTTATTAATATATAATATTACATATAGTAGATGTCATGCATACTATTTTGATGATATAGCTCCCTTATGATTCTTCAAAATGCTAGAAAAAAACATATAAAAGTGATCCCTTTATATAAGAAGGATAACAATACATCCTCAAAATACTTAAAGTATTAAAATAATAGTCCCTGAAGCCTATTTCAGTATCAATGTCATGGAAAAAATTAGCATAAAAATATGTCAAAAAGGTATACATTATCTATTGTCAAGATACCTCTATGATAACTGTCACAATGACCATGTTCCTTAAAAGAGTTCATGTTGATGTCTGCCTTTTACTTTAGTGAGTTTCTAATAGTTTGGTGCTAGGTCCAATCCTACCTTGGAGAGTCTATTAGCATCTATGTTTTGTTTCCCTTATATGTGATGATAACTTTACAACTGATAAAAACCAATTTCTGTATCATTTTGCTTAGACAATGCATTAAAATCAAGTAGTGAGGGTAAATAAATAGATCTCAGAGGTATATGTCTTGCTGCAACAAAGCATGTTAGTGATGTAGGGTATTCACTAAACATGGATGAAAGGCAAGCACATGACTATAATAAAAGACAACACTATATTCTGTAGATTTGTATTGGATAGGAGCACAAACTAAAAGTACAAATTATTTCTTAAAATTTGTTGTTGATGACATCGATAAACCTTCAATCAAAAACTGACCATCCTAAATATATTAACCTAACCTTATTTTATCAATTTCACTATTTAGACGCCATCCTATCATATCTCACCTCTACTTTTACTTTTTAGCATAGTCAGGTTCTCGGTTCCCGTCAACTTTGGCATTACATCTTATTATTTATAACCCCCCACCCAAATGCTCATATTATTTTCTTTCATGGAAAGGGTTAATCTAATTTTTTGAATGTTTTGCATGTTCAATGATTTTGTGAAAATGTCTACAAGCTTATTTTCAGTTTTGCAGCACATAAATTCATCTTCTTTTGCATTGTATTTTTTTCCTGTTGATGTATGTGCTTAGTCCTTGCATGAAGTCTAGTCCCTTCATGAGCTTAAATGCACTCTCATTATCATAGTAGAGGGGTGTGGATTGAGTATTTTGATGGTTTCTACCACATTGAACCATCCTTAGCAAGTTTTTTATATTGATGGTTGCATCATCTTTTTTATGTGTATCCTCAAACAAATCCATCAAGGTTATATTTACCATCTTATGAAGCTGATTATTGCATCTGTATTGACTTTCTATGGCCTTCTCTGATTTTCAGGTAAATCATGAAACTCTTTCACAGTTTACAATTACCTTTGTTTTCTTTTTGAAAAATATGCCTCATAATTACAAAAAAGTATTTACAATAAAAATGAAAAAGTGTATTTGTGTGAACTTCATAACTTCTTCTTAAGAGCCACCAAAGCATAAATAATAGAAAATTTTTATATATGATCTAAATATTTGGATATGTGAAGGGGAAAAAAATCGTTTTTCCAAAAGGATAAAAGGCTAAAGGTGATGGTGTACCTCATATTTTGAAAATGTACTAAAAGTATACAGAGAGGAAACCTCCTAATTGAAAATAAACATACACTTGAATTCCATGGCACCAACAATAATCAGATCCACATCTAATTCCAAGGCCCTAGAAAGCACTATAGAATGACCATCACTATACAAGGCAGCGTGACAATGCACCCTGGCCTGATGTAACACATCATGCTGAGTAGTCTCAAACAAGCCTTAAAATCAATTGGAAAACCAACACTCCTAGAAAATGTGCTTGATAGTATCCAAGTGTTTTCAAACTAGGCAGAGTATATCTGAGAACTCTAGTCCAACCTAACCTTGGAAGGAATTCGATAAGTGACCCACCACACAAAAACTTGCAGCATATTGGAAATATGCACCATCCAAAGCCTATGAATATGAAAAACCCAATGTTGGTCTAGATACTTATATACCAATATTGTGTTAAGAATTAGGGAAATAAGATGCCTTTAATGAAGCACTAAAACATTCTATGGGGGTCACATTGAAGAAATAGGTGGCCAGACCTCCACTCTCAGTCCTAGCGAAATGGCCCAGAAATATTAGTGTTCTTGAACAACTTAGATGTTGGAATAAGGACTTGCAACTCTATGATCAAGGGTGAAACAAGAGGTGAGAGGGCCATACTCCTAAGTAATTAATTGACATTCCTTCCATGCATGAGTTCTAGGATCCTAGAATTTCCGCTAAGAAAAAATTCCCTTGCAACTCAATCTTTGCCCCTGAAGTGTTGCATATTTGCAACACCATCACTGCTAACTTTCAATTTTTGGAGAAGATAATTCACTGCTAGCATTAAAATCTGTTCAGAGAACTTGTATTAGGTAGCATTCAAGCTCCTCTCTGTTCACTATGGTCATTGAAGAAAATAACATAGAAGCTCACTAAGAAAATAGAGAAATACACCATTGAACAACATAACTTAATAGCATTTATGGGTCTTGATGGAAGAGATGGAAGATAAGTTTTGAGTTAATTTTATGTCTTACATCTATATGTGATATGAATTGCTCAATATGTTGAAATACCAGATGGAACATGCGAGAATTTTATCTATTGGAAAATCTTTTTTAGTTTCGGGACTTCTGCTACTAGATTTCTTTCTCACCGGCCTTTTAATCTATGTTAACTATAAAGAAGTATGATAGTTTTTGTTTAGTTCTTGGTACTTTTTACAGATTTAAATTTGGCTAATTTGTCAAATATTTGCTTTCTCGGACACAAAACGTTATGCCTTAGCATTTACTACTTTTACTACTATTAAGTATTTTTCATTGATTCCTAGAATGAAATGCATCTAAGGATGGATATTATATTTAGTTTTGGACAACCACTCTTAGAAATTACTTTTTGTTTCAAATTTGACTTGCTTAATTGTTTCAATGTTTCTTATCTAAGGATAATAACAAATAAGTCCAAGTGGGTTTTAGATTCACTAGCTAGATTGTTACATAGTTGATAATTACCTCATTTCACGTCGCCATCATACCCACACATATGGCTTCTTGTATCATTTGATGGAGAATTTGTGCCTCTCTCCAAAGCCTGTGGGACCTCCCAAGTGATGGTGGTGAGAATATTACCTTTGACCTATCAAATTCACCACCTTAACATAACAAAACGAACTTGGCTCTCCTTTTCTTCCTTCAAACATGTTATATTTCACCAGTGGGGTGGATGAAACCAGGCTTCCCAATGACAGGTTGATGCATATATACCTCAATTATAGGGTCAATGCTAGTTTTTTCCTATGTGTAGGGATCATGTCTAGATCACATTACTTCCCCTAGGACACACTAGTATATACCCATCGCACAACATTGCACACTACAATCCTCCATTTATTGACATAGCTAGAGCAATGAAGTGTTTGTATATACTGTTGGGTGGATAGATTCAACAAATCACTTATGAAAAAAAAGCGAGCAAGAATGGAAAAAATATGTTTATTTAGAGGCATTTTAATTGGTAATCATGGTGTTTGATATGGTGTGCATTGTCAGTGTATCTTTAATGTAAAAGTGAGTAGGAAGAGAAGTAAGCATCATTGGAAAAGCTTACAATGGTTCACTTTTCTTTGTATGAACTTATTAGTTTGACTAATTAGACAGTGAATTTGGATCACCACAAATTTAATCTTTGAATAAGAGACTCATTGTGTTTTTCTCTTGGATAGTCTCAACAATGATGAAGATTGTAACTGGGTGCAGTGTCTAGGCTTCAAATTTTCAATCGGTTAAGATCTTGGAAAAATATCATTCATTGCTTGTTTGTTTCTATTTTTCAGTCATGATTGTGCATCATGAATAACATAATTTATGACCAACAACAAACATTCAATGTCAATGAGAATGTGCATTAGACTTTGATGCTAATGCTATACTAAAGCTCAATGCATGCCTTGATTGACCTAAGAGCTTGGCTAATGATAGTTCAGTTTTGTATTTGTTTTTACATTTTTTTATTTTCAGTGAAGACTACTTAGAATTACTATTTGTAACAACATAAATTAACACCTTTAACAAATCTTTCAATAATGACTCATGATTCGATGCAACACTATGATTCCAATGGCAGTATACCAGGATACAATCGCATGGCACCTAAGCTATTATTGAATTGATTTTGAATCAAACACATATGTTTGTTCAATTATTTTTCTTATGTTAGAATGAATAGATAACAACATCCCCTCAAGCCAATTGGGTGATCAGACCTCAAATTATAATATTTTAGAAATACTAGTTGATACATTTACAAGTTGGAGTTTTGATCCTGATTTTATGAACAAAATTGTATGAGGTGAACATTGCTGATAAGTTTGTAATCCAAAATTAAATTTATCAGGGGAAATTGGATGATGGTAAACTTTAAATACTCCTATGAGTTTTTGACTACTATTGGAGTTTTGTACTTTCTTATTACACTAAATTGTTCTCTACTTATAACTTTTATTTCATCTGATTCATATCTATTGTTTGTCATTTCTATGAGTTAAACTTGAATTATTTTGTGTATATATTAATTTTGGTCATTATAAACTCTTCTATAGTGGAAGCCATATTCCAATCTAGAAGGATATAGATATGTTGTTATGTTACAAGTAGTATCCAAGCAACGATTTTTCCTCTTGCGAAGTAGGAGCAAAAGAGGGATGAATGTTGTGAGTGCATATGGGAAACAATGTTCAAGAAAACATTTTCAAACACTTGGCATCCATAAGCATAGAAGTGAGAAGGTCAAAATTGTAGAATGTGAAGGTAGTATGAATCAAAGTTGAGTTCTCCATCATTCCATATGGCATCATTATTTAACTTTGTCCACCTTCAGTTCAACTTAGTGGTCCTGCATTGTTGATTTGCAGGGCAAAGGTTTCAGTAATTGTTTCAACCAACATTTGAGTCCATTTCAAATTGTTCCGGTGAATATAATATATGTTAATATAAAACACTAATGTACAAAGTAAAAACTTTCCAAAGAGAATTACAACTATAACCAATCTAAAAAATTTATTCACAAGCTTGGTTGGTCTTACTAATTTGTTGCAAAAGCAGGCCATAGATCTCAAACAACATTTCTATCATTCCTATATTTATTTTATGTTTATTGATCTCATTATCCCCTTGAATCTCGTGAAGGGATAAAATTGTTGGTTGAATGACTTTGAAAGATGGTGGACTATAATGGTGCACTTTCATTTTGATTTTATGCATTGTACAATGCTAAGTGGGCTATAATTTTGCAGAATTTATAGTGGAGTAGTAGGGGATCTATGTTGATGTGTTTCAAAAAGCCTTTCTAGCAACTAAAGTGGGGTTTTCTTCTCTTGTTATAGAGGCATGGACTACAAATCCACAACTTATAACAATTGGGTCTTGCTGTTTAATAAGAATTCTTTGTGGTGGGATACTTTATATTGCCAATCTGGGAGATTCCTGTGTTGTTTTGGGACTACAAGAGAAATTTCTGCCATGTAGTTTTCAATCGAGCGTAATACATGTATTCAGACTCTAAGGTAAGAGCTACATTAGTTGCATCTAGATGAATCTCATATTGTAATTCTAAAGCATGTGGTTTGGTGTGTGAAGGGTATCATTGAGGTAAATTTAATCTTTGCTTAATTTATTGTTTTAATTCTCGATAGTTTAATGTCTTTGCTATCTTGTTGATACATACATTTAGTGTGGATTTGGTTTGGATGTAAATTTTTTAATTCTTATTTATTTATAATACTGCAACTTTCTTGAAGAGTTTTCATGTTCTACTACTTTTCTTCCTTGTAAATGATTTTGCTGAATGAATCAATAGTGGAGAGGTTACCTTGATTATGTATTAAAAAAAATTAAACTATATGTCCAATTTATAAATCGTCATCAAATAAATGACATGTTATATACATTCTTCTATTTTGTGACTTTTGTGTATCTGTTTTAGCTAGAAAGGGAAATTTTCATGATTGTTAAATCATAGTAAATCTAAATATCGACCCAACTATGCATGTAGTGGATAACATAACAAGATATCAACATGATAATTCACTATTTTTTCCAAACAACTAGGAAATAGAGATCTCATCAAACTTTGTTTGAGGGAATGGATTTGTTCATTGGGTTACCCATTGTTGCAAATAAATTCCAATTTTAGCTCTCACAAATATTTGAGGAGATTAGGAAGTTTCACCAATACAAGCATGGTATAGATAGGTGTATTTTTAGGGTCAAAGTTTAGAAACCAAAGTTTTAAAAAGAGACGAGACCTGTCACAAAACTAGGGGGCATCCTTCAAAGTTAAAGATGCTTTTTATCAATCAGAATTTTGAATTATATGATGTAAAACATTGTAGAACAAAAACTAACAGTCACAACTTGGGTCCAATTTACTTGTATCAAAGAAACTACATCTTCTTAGGGCCATATGCCATTAAATCTATCGATCAATAGGGCCTGCATGATTATAGATTTTGCAACAATCATGCCATTGTGTGTTGATATATATTTTTAAATCAATGCTTATATATGCAATTTCAAGCACTTCCATAACTTTTCATAATTATTTGAAGGGTCCTAGCTCAATGGAAGAGCACTTGCCTTACTAAGAAGGGGGTTGGTGGTTTGATTCCATTGTGCCTTAACATGATTTCATCAATGATATTGTAGTTTTTTTTTAATTAAATAATTTTTTATATTGATTTATTTCAATGGAGAGATATTTTTCTAGATTCATTATTTTATATTGTCTCTAACGAGACAAAAGTGATATTGTATTTTCTTTAAATATAATTTTTTATTGTCTCTAGAGAGATGATAGCTAGGATTAAAGACATATTGTCCCTATAAAGACAATATGTCTTTAAACCCAACTATTATCTCTAGATAGACAAAAATGAAACTGTCTTATAAGAGACAATAACGCTTGTGTTATATATCGTCTTTATAGAGACAATTGTTCAAGAAAATAATTTGAGAGACCCGTTAAAGGAAATATTTAATACAATACAATTTTTTTTTTTGTCTTAAGTTAAGACAATTTACCCAAAAATTGTCTCATAATAGACAATAATGCTTGTGTTAAATATCGTGTTTATAGAGAAAATTGTTTAAGACAATAATTTGAGACACCCACTGTAACACCCCCCATTTTTAAGAACTTAATTAGTTATGTAATGGTTATGGCAGTGACTATGCTAGGAATTTCATTGGCTAACACCAGAGTAGAGGATGAAACTTGCAAGAATCTAAGAGGAATCAGATTCATCATGATTTTTCATATATATATATAATATAAACATGTATGTTTGGATGTTATCTTTTATTACTAAGCTATTGATTTATGCTAGAATTTCGTTGGCTAACACCAGAGTAGAGGATGAAACTTGCCAGAATCCTAGAGGAATCAGATTCATCATGATTTTTCCTATATATATATATAATATATATATATATATATAGAATATATCTTAGTGGGAGATAAAGACTGGGAATAAAATCACTGCAAGGAAAAGGTAGGCTTTTTAGCTTTAAGAAAGAAAATGGAAAAGCATAGGCTAAGGGGAAACATAACCCCTGAAGGCATGATGTTGCGAAAGGAAAAAATATGTGAATGGGATGATGTTAAATAAACATTATCAGGGCTAAGTATTGGTTACTCATGTGTGGCAAGTTATCATAGCTCGCAAGGAATCAGAGGATTCAAGGTTGGGAGGTCTAGTGAGTCAACAATCGTTTTCTTGTTCTAGAGTGTATTGGTCATAAATTCTGAACTATACATGGATAATAGATTGTATTATGTGCATGTTGAAGGTTAGATATCCACTGTAGTTAAATTATTTAGCTAAGTTGTGGAATTATTAATAGTATGTGGGTAGCATGCTGAACGCATGACAGATAAGTTCATTAACGACTGGAGTAGGAATCTGTACATTTATAGCTTTAAATGAATGCATGCAACCAAATATGCTAACCAATGTAGCTTAGATAGATAATTGGAAAGCATGTATAGAAATTTTATGATTGCATATATGATAAATTGTGTATTTATACTTTGGAATATCTTAACTGAAAGCATATAGTTTAGTAGGTACAAAGAATGCATGACAAGCAAGTTTGCAAGTGCTTTGAATAAGAATTATGCTTTTAAACTTGAGTACTTCTAAAAGAATTACATCTAGATAGTTGGTTGACAATCCATTTTAGGATTCCAATGTGAGAGAAGGGGATTGTATAATAAAGGTGTTTTGGCTATGAGAGAACAAAAAGTTCTGATTTAGTACTCACAAAATCTCAAAGGTAAACCTAAGATACACTATTTCCTACCTACAGACCTATAGCATAGCTAATCTGTTACTATAAGGGAATCTACCTACTAAGAGATTTAAAACATTCCGAGATGATTATTGTAGACTAGATGCCATGCTAACACTTTGAAATCAAAGTACGATTTAGTACACTATAGTTATACAACATATATGCAAGAGACATAATAATACTTGTTTCCAACAAATAAATGCATAAAGAGATTCAGGAAAACTATTGAGCTAGAAATAGAATCCTACTAAAAGAAAACAATACAATAATTTTTGTATATGAAAGAAGAATTTAATTAAGCAGGCATGCATAGAATTTAGATGAAGTGTAGGGAATCTAGAAGGGGCTACATGATCCACTTTTGAGAATCTTAGTAATAAGTGGACATGCACAAAGTTGATATCAAATAAATTCTTAGTATATAAATCATACATGTATTCAAGCTATGTAAGCATAAAATAATGGACCGATACAATACAACCATAAATTATTGAAGCAACCCTAAGCCATTATGTCAACAGCAGAGGTTTTTCTAGAAGAATCAAATAAGTAGAAAAAATAGTGGTGCAAAAATGTATTAACCAAAATTTCACTATGGACATCAACATGAATGTTCTGTCATTATTCTTGTATAAGAAAATATGTGTACATAACTAAGGAAGCCATGTCAAATGAAAGACAAATAACTAAACCAATTGGAACTACAAACAAACTAAACCAAATTGCCATAATTTAAGAAAGTTCCAATTTATATATTCATCATATTTTGGCAAGTCTCACACAACCATGTTTGATTTTATATATAATAGAACTAGAGTACGAGACCAATATGGCCATGACGACCTTCAAAAAACTCACCTACATTAAGAATAGTCATTGTCCTCACAGCAACAAAAAAAGATAAACATAAATTCAATTGAAATTTCAACTATGGTATGTCTTAGCTCTACGAATAGTAGCACTACAGCTCCAAGGTAGCTAGGAAATTATCTTCCACCAAGGATTATGGAAACCAAAGGTCACGAGTCGAAAAAACCAAAGGCTCAAGCAAGATGATGCATAATCCAACTTCACCGAGACGTCAATGGAATATATTATATCCACACCAGAGAGTCGAGAGCGATAGAGACAAAGAAGTAAGTGGCAAAACCCAAGAAAATAAAAGGAGGACTAGAATACACTAGCCTGTCAAGCAGAAGACAATGATTAATTAAAGGCATTAGATCCACGGATGGGTGTAAATAAATTAGTTGTCAGTGTGTGTACCTGAAACAACAATGTGCATAACCATAAAAAAAACAACAAGAAAAAATATATACTGAGACTTACAAAAAATCATGTGGAGGGGAAAAGATTAAGGGTTACTTGTCGAGCCATCAGAACCCAAAACCACACCCCAATTCTGCAAGGAAAATCATAGAATGAGTTAAAAATAATAGACCAAAGAGAAAGGAAGAGGAGAAATTAAACTCACAAGTAGGGTTTTCTCATAGAATCTCAGAAAGAGCTTAAGTAAGACCTCATAAGGTGCCTTTTCGTTGTCGATATTTGTAGTCATGGAACCTAGAGTTTTTCTTGCCACACAGAGGAAACCACCCAAAATGAAATTAACTAGGAAGTATTACAATTGACAAATAAAAATCAAGGTTAGTGAAATATAGAACCAAGGCCTAAAAATTACCCTTTCTCACCAAGAATGGCCACCAAGCCTAAATTGTTGTAGTAGAAAACTGAATCCCATCATTAGGTGGCTAAAGGAGGAGCATTGAGTGCTAGTATTATGAACTCAAAGAGCAAGACATGATCACAGTGCCTCCGCAGAGAGAGGGAACTCTTACCCTTCTTGGCTTTGCTCACCGCAAGGAGAAAAATGGAAAATTAAACAACAAGGCGGGTAGTCAAAACGAATTTAGGGTTAGAAGGGAGGATCTGGGCTATGGAATGATTGGTGACTGATATGGGCTCTCGAAACCTCCTCGACATACTCAACCTTGGAAGTGCATGCCCATAGGACAGATGTGTGGGTTTTAACCATGGTCTGTTGAATCTGTTCACATTTGCTAGTGATAAAGAAAAGATGGCATAATGTCCAAGCCAGCATCGTAGGGGATGGGAGGTACAACTTCACATCGTGAAAAATTTATAACCATGGGACATGTGTAGAGTGTGCAACCATTAAGTGTAGAAAGAAATTACCAAGGGATAAGGTGATGTATAGATCAACCTTACCACCTGTAGCATATAAACTATATATATATATATATATATATATATATATATATATATATTATAATTGTTCTTATCGAGTCTGAATTGTGACTTAGCTAAAATCTAAAGTTGGACAGTTATGGAGGAACCTATGCTGCCTAATATGGGAGGAGAAGAATTATACGTGGAATTGGGGGAAGCACGCAGTACTATATTAACCTCTTAGTTGTTGGAAATGGTAAATACCCTATATCTGAAGTTGGTTCAACTCTGTAGCAGCAATGAGAAGTTGATGAAAACTAGTGAAGAATAAGAAAAGTTAATCAGAGAATGGACAAAGAAGTGTAGTCATAAAAGTGTAGATATGGAAGGTACGAGGAGGATAGAATCCAATAAGTTGGGAATTCGAGGGGAATCTGATCCTGAATCACCAAGGGTTTATAAGAAGCGAAGAAAAGACGAATTACAAGGTGAATTTAGAAAAATCAAATCACTAGTATTTGATGGAGAGAAGGAGGAGGATGAAGAGGCATGGTTGTTGAATATTGCTATATACTTTCAAGTATATGACATATTAGTAGGAATGGATTGGTTAGAATAACAAACTTCTAATATAAATTGTTTGGAGAGAACAATGGCATATGTGGGAACATATGGGGTCCGTAGAGTAATTAAGGGAAAAGTGAAAGTTGTATCGGTTTGACAAATTTCAACCTTACAACTAAAAATAAGTGCTAAAAAAGGTTTTCAATTCTATTTGGCACAGGTTGAAGCTAGCACCCAACTCTCTGAATGAGAGAATTTGGAAAAAATGCCAATTACCAAGGAATTCATGCATGTTTTTCCAGAGGAAATTCTAGGATTACCCCATCCCGAGATATAGCCTTCATGATAAATCTAGTGCTTGGGGTTGTTCCAATGTGTAGGACTCCATATCATATGAGTACTCTAGAATTATTGGATTTAAAAATGTAGTTACAAAAATTAATATACAAAGGTTACATGAGACCCAACGTTTCTCCTTGGGGAGCACCAATCCTATTTGTGAAAAATAAGGATGGTACATGCAGAATGTGTATAGATTACCAAGAACTGAACAATTTAACAGTGAAAAGCAAATACCCACTACCAAGAATAGGTGATCTATTTGATCAAGTTAGAGGGGCTTCAATCTTTTCAAAAATTGATCTGGGAACATCTTATTATCATTTTCATATTAAAGAGGAAGATATTCAGAAGATGACTTTTAGAACATGGTATGGGCACTATGAGTTCATGGTGCTACCTTTCGGTCTTACCATTTCTCTTTCAACGTTCATGTGTCTCATAAACAATGTGTTGCACCAGTACCTGGACCACTTTGTACTATTTTTATAGACGAAATTCTTGTGTACTCCAAAAACAAGGAGGATCATCAAGAACACTTGAGGTTGGTATTGCATACATTAAGAGAACATAAACTGTACACAAAAGGTAGTAAGTGTGAATTTCTTAAAACCAAGATACACCACTTAGGACATGTTGTATCTAAGTAAGGGTTAGCAGTAGACCTTGGGAAGATTGTAACCATTTCAGAATGGCCAGTACCAAAAGATGTGTCTATAGTTCATTCCTTTATGGGCATTGTGGGATACTATCATAGATTTTTGAAGGACTTCTCCAAGTTGGCATACCCAATCACCTCGTTACAGAAAAAAGGAGAAAATTTTGAGTGGATAGAAAAATGTCAGGAAAGCTTCAATAAACTAAAAAAAATGGTGACCACAGCTCCTATATTACAAATAACATACCCAACCCAGGAGTTTGTAGTATGCACAGATGCGTGACTTGAAGGTTTAGGAGGGGTGTTGCTACAAAACAATGTTGTAGTAGCCTATGAATCCCAGAAACTGAAAAAACATGAGCATAATTATGTTGTGTATGATCTGGAATTAGCTGTAGTAATTCATGTGTTAAGAATGTGGAGGCATTACTTACTAGGTAAAAGGTTATTTTTAGTGACCGACCACATCAGTCTTAAAAATTTTTTTTGGGTCAGTCTGACCTTAATGCGAGACAGGAAAGGTGGTTTTCTGTTGGGTTGTGTTATATTCTTTCCACATAGTTAACAGGGGGTTTGAGGGGTACCCGTAACCCCACTTTATGGAAATTTTGGTTTTGGACCCTATGTTAGGTTGGGCGGACCCACCTATGGTTTTGTGCATGATTTTCGCACATGTTTTTGGACGCGATGGTTTTCGGCCCATGGTATTAGACGCGATGGTTTTTCGGTTCATGGTATTGGACGCGATGGTTTTTCGGTCCATGGTTTGGACGCGATGGTTTTCGGTCGATGGTATTGGATGCTTCGGCATGTATATATGTGTATTATAACATTGAAAGGAACATAATGAAAAATCAAGCTGGTAGTCCTGGTTTTGGGATCCAAGGGAAAATATCTGTGTATATGTGTTTTATGTGTTCTGCTCTTGCACTGTTTATTTTCTGTATTTTAGAATTCATATGGAGGTAATTTCTGTACGGGGTTAAAACCTACATTTGGTATCAGAGCAGATTTGGCTTCAAGGGGACGCCTTTGTTGCTGAGGGTTTCGCTCGGGTCTGTGGTAGACCCTGTTCAGTGGGAGATTTGCAAGATCAATTCTAGTGGTGAAAGAAGATGGCAAGTAGTGGAAAGATAAAGATCAAGAAATTTAATGGTCAGAGTTTTGAGTTGTGGAAACTCAAGATGGAGGATCTGTTGGTGGATAAAGATCAATGGATCGCGGTAGATCTGGGTATTAAACCAACGGGAGTGTTCGATGAAGAATGGAAGAAGTTGGATCGGAAGGCAAAGAGCACAATACGATTGTGTGTCTCAGATTTAGTATTGCTCAATGGATCGGGGGAAGCTATGGCGAAGGCTTTGTGGGACAAGTTAGG
>APFE030569949.1:0-24760 GCA_000404065.3 Pinus taeda
TTGGATTTGTCAATTCCACAACCCTTGAGTTGCAGCAATAGATCATTATATTTGGTGAAAAAGTCTTGAATTCTATCATAGTTCCGTGGATCCAATGATAGCAACTCCACTTCGAGCATATGTCCTTTCATCACATCTTGTTTCCCGTAGAGATCTTCAACCTTTTTCCAAATCTCGTTGGAAGTATTGCAAGAAGATAGATGAACTGCAACTCTGGAGAGATGCACATGCATATGGATCCATGGGCCTCATCCATACGGTTGAGGTACTTGGATTTCTCCATGGCTGAAGTGGGTTCCACTTCTGTATCCATGGTAATCCTGTACAACCCTTTTTGACGAAGGTATCGAGCCATTTGGTCCTTCCATTCGTGATAGTTGTACAGTGTTAGGATCGATGCTTTGGGAAACTCCATTTTTCTGTCAATCTTCGATCTCCGAGCTGTAATACCTGCAAAATAAAGTAATGGTGCGCCTTTTATCTAGCAACCTGTGGGCTCTGATACCATGTAAATGTGTTAGAAAACCTGCACAGATGAATCTAGCTAGTAAAGGTTGAACACACAGCTTTGCAGAGCAAAAACATTAAAAGAAAATTGAAAGAAGAAAAGAATGATTCATTAGAAAATATGTTACAATGCTCATTATATAGCATTACTGGGTGAAGATCCCAAGGTAATGAACTATAGTGGGTGAAGATCCCAAGGTAATGAACTATAGTGGTGATCAATGAGAAGACTCAACACCTACAACAAGTTCCGGAGATAACTAGTCACTTGCGGAGTTAAAGAAGGAGCAAATCAAGGAGTAAATCATGCAAAAGGAATCTTGCATGCAATCTCATGCTCTAACTAAGAGTCCGCATGTAGATGTGTAATAGTTGCATGTAGTTGCATGCTCTAACTAAGAGTCCGCATGTAGATGTGTAGTAGTTGCATGTAGTTGCATGCTCTAACTAAGAGTATGCATGCAGTTGCATGTAGTTGCATGCTCTAACTAAGAGTCTGCATGTAGTTGCATGCTCTAACTGAGAATCTGCATGTAGGTGTAGTAGTTCCAACACCAGGCGCGAAATGAGGGAATTCAGCTCTGTGAGAACACGTCTCCCGGGAGAATCTACTTTCTCCAATGCCTCTTGTGACAGGAGTTGCTCCTCCATTATCAATACTCCACTCAACAGAAGTATACGTTGGCCAATGGAAGTGATTCCGTTCTTGATGTACTCGTCCAAGCTGGGCACATACTCAGCTGCTAACCATTCAGCGTCTTCATAATAACTCAGAAGATAATCCTCCCACTGATCAATACCAATGGATCCAGATATTAATATCAAATTTAGCATCACACAGCAAATTAATCAATCAATGGAGCAAATTTTTTTGGCAAAGAGTTGTTTTAGCGAAATTTAAATTCATTTTGATAGAAGATTTTGGGAATATTCCAAAAAGTGATGCATGATTGCCAATTCAAAAATTGACATGACTGTTGTTCGAATTCTGAAATATTCCCAAAATCTAAAATTAAAAAAAAAATAACAACATATAACTTATTTTCTACCCAAAACAACAAATTCAATATTACTTACTCCCTTTCTGAAAAAGCTAACCAAATCACGCCCCTGTTCCTTCTCTGCCTCGCAGGCCACTTCATGAACTAGGTCATAATTGATTTTGTAACATAGTTTCATATAGTCTGGAAGGTTTTCTGTATAAGAGAGGTCCCATCTGAAGAAAAAATTGAGCCAACGTGATCCAATCCCTACCTTCTCACGGCCTCAGTGAACAGCTTCAATTCATCAAGGGTCCCATAAGTGTCATACATCGTCCAGAACAGTCAACAAACACGCCACTTTTGTAAAGAGGAATATTAAATATATAAAAAAATTCAGAGTCTTGAGAAACTTCAAACATTTAATCAATCTATAATATAATTTTGAATGTGTAGATAGATCTAGAATTTAGAAAAATCTCTAAACATTTACTATATTAAATAGTAAAACATCACACCATTTACAAAAGAAATATGATGAAATTATAAGTGAATTTTTAATAGGAAACCAACGGCGAAACAACGTGACAAGTTGATTACAGGATGGTAGTCCAACGGTTTTGTGGTATTCTATTTAGATGTGATATTAAATCAAAATTTGAGGAGGTAAAAACAAAAAGGGTGGGTCCTGTAACAGTTTAGCAGCAGCCGAGAGACAACTACAGAGGAAAGAATAAGGAGTGAGTGTATTCTTAATACCGTGATCCTGCAATTAAATTTGATAGAAAGATACTAACAACTGAGTTTACTGTTGTACAAGAAGATTTGACTACTTACCAACACAGTGCGAGCACAAAAATCTGCCAAAATATCCAAGTAATTGCAATCGGATTGTTTCTGTAAAAGATGAAAAAATAGATCACGTTACATTAACAGAATCGCAATATTCCATAATATTATCATAATTTTGATAAAAACCCAAGGATCCGTTGACTTGATGAGTACTCTCATCTCTAACCCTCTTCAGCAGCATTTAACGCGAGGGAAGTACCCAAATTGTGAATTGGGCACATCCCTGTACGTCTATTACATAATGATAATCATCGATCCCACATGTTAGTGGCTCTTTACATTCGCTGCATAATTTCTGCTACAATTTTGCATCACCACATATCCTGAAATAGGCGCAAAAACACCTGAACCATGACACTACTGCTGAACCCAACCCACTGCAAGCAGTAGTGTCATGGTTCAGCCGGAACCAGCGGCTATCAAGAAGTAGAATTCCAGCGGTCTCTCCCGTGCAAAGGTGAATAGAGGCAACCTCGAATCTTTAAACCAGCTGTGATGTGACGTGCATGCAGAAATCTAATTTTGCCAACTCCAGAAGCTTTTCGTTGTTCACGTAGGGCAGCCTGAAATTAGAATAAGCAGCACCCTCTCAGTCCAACGATAATATTATTTATAGAGAAAAAAAAATTTACCTATGCAAGAGTTATTTATTTTCATTGAGATTGTTGATTGAGATAAACAATAATCAGTATTTTTTATTTTATTTTATTTTATCTAGATTCTAAAATATCTTCAAAATATTATTTTATCCGGATTCTAAAATATCTTCAAAATCGATAATTCAAATAAGTTAAATTACTTACTTGTAAACACTTTTTGCTAAACATGTATAATCTGGATTATACACTTGACAGTATCTTTTTGCTTCACTCTGGGGACACTGGCATGCCAAGAAGTCTTCAAGGTGTATTTAATCTGGCAAATTTAATCAAAATTTCAAATATTATAATGATTAAAATTAATCTAAATCTTTTAATTAGGAAGAAAGTAAGAAAAGATAGATATTTTTATTTGAATTATAGATTTTGAAAATATTTTATAATTTGATGATCAAGAGAAAAGTCAATTTTAAAATTTTTATTGAATTTTGATGAGCAAGAGAAAAATCAATTTTTAAAATTTTTCTGAATTTTCAGAATTCAGAAATATTCTAAAATCTACCATTAATTGAAATTCAAACCCAACAAATATATAATATATATATATATATATATATATATGTTCCATTGTGTAGTATAATATATATATGTAGCATTCCGTTACCTATTGGCTCAGGTTTTGTTGGTTGTTCCATGCACTAAAAGTCTCGCTTTTCTCAAGAGCTTCTCTCAGATATTTAGTAGTGAAGCTTTTGGCTTCATCCAAGGATAGCAGCAGCTACGACATCCAAAGAAGCATGGGAAACTCTCAAAACAGCCTATCAAGGCATGGAGAAAGTAAAGACAGTAAAACCTCAGTTCATTGAGGAGGAAGCTTATGATGAAAGCTTAGAGAAAACAGTGAATGATAAAAACTGTTTGTCTCGTGATGAAGATGATGAGGAGATGGCTGAAATGTATCCCCAAACAGCAGCGCCAACACAAAAGCAGCAAGTCGCACCCTTGAGGAGAATTGAATGTGCTTCTCCAAGCACACCACAAGAAGCATCAAATGAAGGTACAAATTCTATGTTTGTTTTATCTAGTCATGTTGATGACTCTGTTCATTTCAAAAATGCAGTTGAAGATAGGAAATGGACAAAACCCATGAATGGGAGAAAGGAATTGAAGTTCCTTGAAGATCTGTTTAAAGAATATGGAGTTCGATATGTAACTCTTGCCGAGATGGCTGAGATGGGCTTTAATGCCAACACCCTCGTCAATATGACAGAGGAAGAGATTGAAGATTTGATGAAGACCCTGGCAGAACTCTATCAGATGAATCTTCCTATAGGGAAGAGATATGAAATTACATCTTCCATGAGAGCAGAGAATGAGCAAGTTGCTGATATTCTGACCAAACCATTGGATCAGAAAAGTTTCGAATTTTTGATGAAGTGTTTGGGTATGACTAATAACCCAGCAGTTGAAATTAAGGGGGAGTGTTGGAAATTAATTCCAACTACAAACAATGAACAGCTGGACAGAAATCTGATTTCCCGTAAATGTTCCAGTCTGTTCGATGCCGCAAAATCACTGCTGATATTTTGCACATTGATTTGCATTAAATTCACAGAATCTGATCTTCAGCAGTTATCTGGAAGCCGCAAAAATCTTCTGATATTTTTGCACTTTAAATCATCATTAAATGTGCAGAAATAAATTCCTCTGCAACCGACTTATTTCCACCGAGAAAATCATCACCGCCTCTTTTGCAATAAATACAAAGATAAACATCAGCAGATATTTTGTTTAGTTTATTATTAAACTCAGATATTTGTTTTGTTATATATACCTCAAGCAGCAGTGAGATTAGGTAGATTAATCAAGCAGAAAAGAACAGCAGTTCTGTTTCTCTGAGTGTGTGGCAACATCGTTAATCTCTCTGCAATACAGCACAGCAGTGCTAAAATGTAATTTCTGTGTTTTTGAGAAAGAATGTGCAGCAGCATGAGCTCACATGAATGAAGCTTTATGCACAACAGTGCTGAGATAGAGTTGCTGAAACACAGTGCTGAGATAGAGCGCTGAAACAGCAGTGCTGAGACAGCAATACTGAGACAGAGTATTTTGCTTATTTGTAATGCACAGTAGTGTCAAGTTGCAGGTATACACAGATTGAAGTGCCTCTGAAGCAGGCATGTTGAAATTCCTCTGTTAAGAGGTAGATGTTATTTGTGTGGAACAGAAGTATTCCTTGGTGAATCTCTCTGTTAGGAGGAAAATGCTCTTAAGCATAGATTTCTGGAACTGAACTGTTCATGCTGTTATCCCTCTGTCAAGAGGAAGACGAATTTGTATCAGCTTGTTTATTGTTTATGAATACAGGTTTACTGTTTACAAGTTTACTGTTTAGCTTGTTTACTGTTGCTGTTACACCACCTGCATATTGTTGTTACACCAGTTTTTAGTGTCGCTGAGTATTGCTCTGTTAAGAGTTTTATTTTAATTATCAGAAATTTTTCTGTTGCTGCAACACCAAGTCTACGTTGCTGCAACACCAAGTCCTGTTGCCGCAACACAGTTTCCAGTAAGCAGTTTTCTGTTTTTTCTGTGTTAACAAAAACAGAGTGTCATTTCCTGTTGCTGCAACACCACGATCAGCGTTGCTGCAACACCGAATCTTGTTGCTGCAACACCAAGTCCAGAAAACGAAATTTTCAATTTTCTGTGTTAAAACAGAGCAGTTTTGTGGTGTCTGTCTGTTTAGGAATTTAGCAGAAAATTCCAACAGTAGAAGCGGGTGAGCCTGAGAAAGACCCATCGTGACTTTGAACATCCATTATTCTTTCCCACTCAACTATATCTTGGATTCCCTCCAAAAAATACAGCAATGGCGACGGAATGGTGTAAATTTCCTCCTTGGAAAGTCTGCAAATTAATTGCAAAACATTTATTAGACTTTGCATAACCGTTCCAGGAGCATAGAATACTTAATTAGTTGAAGAATAATAAAAAGTACAAGATATTTGATTAACCATGTAGATAAAATGTAATATGTTTGTATAATTTTATTATTAAAATATTCTCATTTTAGATTTATTTAATTTGATTTGATTTTTTGTCACAATAATGAAAAAAGGGTCTTGCCCACACATTTAAAAACGGTTTGAATGGCTAAACTTTCCTAACAGGAACAAGAAGTCTTACTTTGCTAATCCCTCTCGCCGTTTTATCTGCAACTTGTGTATATAAGGCAGGTCATAAGGGAGTTCAAGTTGGAAAGATTGAGCTTCTCTCAACAGAAAAGGAAAGTTGATCTCAAAGTCTGTTACCAAGCTGTCTTCATCACTTTCATCCTTTACTAGTTCCAGATTGCTGCTTATAAATTTAATGCGTGCATACATGCAGATAAGTATCAATACACTAATATAGGAGTATAGACCGGATATGTATTTACAAAATGTAATTTTATTTCCTGCTAATAAAATTATGTTTCTTTTCAATATACTAACATAATAATATATACCAAACATATATATCTGCAGAATGTAATTATATTTCCTGATAATAAAATTACGTTTTTTTTTTCAATGGAAAAATGCAGATAAATATCAGACTTAGAAACAATCTGAAATCCAGAAAATTAGAGCAAGGCCACTTTCTCTCTTCATTTATTAGCTTAGAGGTTCGGTTTATCATACATCATTTGTGAATAGCAACGTCTGAAAATTCCTATTTATTCTGGTTCTTACCTTCTTGTACTTGAGCGTCCCCAATTTTCCATTTAAGGAGCGCAAGAACACAAGAAAGAGTGGCAAGAAGGCGGTCCGACAGCAGAAAATGAGACTGAGTCCCCCATGAACCATCTTTTAACTGGTTTTTCAAAATCCAATCAACCGTTTGGGGAAATTGCGGGCGAGGAGAGACATCAATGGCAGGCACCCTCGCTATCCATGCAGTGTCATACGCAGATGGAGTAATCAGTAAGTCTCCGTCTCCTGCAATGGCTATACTAAGCATCGCTTTAATCTCTCTATTAAGTGCCTCCCCTCGTTCTCTGTAACTAGAATTCTGAGAACAATGACAGCGAAGAAGTTATCATGATCAGAATATAAAGAGAAGAACAAAGTTATCTTATTAACAATCAGAACGCCCATATAGATTAAGCTGGAAATCAATTTAGAATGGTTGGTAATTTTTTTTTTAACAAGTTGTTTGTGATTTTCTAAGTTTAATCTACGACTTGAGGAGCTACCTATAGGCATCTAATCTGGTAAAGTCATCTTGGGATTGTATCCACCTGAGCCACACCAACCCTTAGCTGACTGAGTTTTTTTAGCATGTCTCCTCTCCTAGCACAATGCATAGATCTTTGGTGACTTTGCTGAGGTGGCTCATCTTCACCTGGTTGTGCTATCTCAATTGCATATTTTAGAAATGAAAGCTAAGAAGTTACCATGATCAACATATAAAGAATAGAACATAGTATCTTATTAACACTCTATTTAAAACAATTGCATATTTTAGAAATGAAAGTTAAAAAGTTACCACATATAAAGAAAAGAGTGTAGTATCTTATTAACACTCTATTTAAAACAAGAACTCTCACTGAACACAAGAGTGAGACTACTTGTAAATCAATTCCAAACAGCTAAGAAGTTACCATGATCTAGAGTTGGTGATGAGACTTACTTTCATATTGCTTGTATCCTCCACTACAATTGTAATAGTGACACCTCTAGAGATTTGAACACGGGTGAGACCACTTGTAAATCGATTCCAAATACTAAAACTCAAGAGACCAGAGTTGGTGATGGGACTTACTTTCATGTTGGCTGTATCCTCTTACACTACAGGCATATGGGTGAGGCCTCAAGAGATTTGACCATGAGGGGGACTACTTGTAAATTGTTTCCAAACACCAAAACTAGAAAGGCCAAAGTTGGTGATGGGACTTACTTTCATAAACTCGAAAGGCCAAAGTTGGTGATGGGACTTACTTTCATATTGCTTGTATCCTGTTACAATTTAAGATATTGCTTTTATCCCTCACTTTCCAAAATATTTTTGAAATATACAATTAACTATTTAAAATATAAATTCTCGCTTAATAAAAAAAATTATATATATTAAATAAAAAATCCAGTCTAGAAATAAAACATATAAAAAAAACTTGTGCACTCAATCCGGATTAAAACATAACTTTTATTGAATCAGAAATAACTCTTGAGCTAATCGGACATTGCAATTCTAATAAGGATTTTTTAAACCGACATACAATAAGTATGAACAAAGCACATTTAAGTTTATGTTGATCGCAGAAATAAATATACAAAGATTTTTAAAACTGTCACTAAATTATAAATACATTTACATTTAAATACTTTTAAATTTAAATTTATTTTGATTGCAGAAACTGATCTACAATAAGTATAAACAAATCACATTTGAGTTTATGTTGATTGCAGAAATAAATATATAATAATTATGAAAAATAATATTATTGAAATTTGTAAGATAAAGAATTTTTTTTATAGAAACAGGCATGGAACCAAATATAGCTTTTGAGTTTATGAAAGTCTGGATTGGATATTAATTATCTAGAACTTCATTAAATAAAAATTAGATCATGAACTTGCAGATTCTGATATACACTAAACATGAAGCAAAGCTAACAAATGATTATGAAGATGAACACAAGATAAAAATTACATCATGAACTTGCAGATTCTGATATACACTAAACATGAAGCAAAGCTAATAAATGATTATGAAGATGAAGACAAGAAAGTATGTAATGAAATGAAAATACTTGAACATAAGATAGAAATAAGAAAGTTCGCAAGGAAAGGAAAACATTATTACTCACAGCATAAGGTGATTTAAGAGAATTCACAAACTCATATCCCCAGACATTAGGATGAGGATTGGCCGTCCTTCTGATCAAACCGCTGTTACTCGACAAACCACAAGCCAAACTGGAAACTGGTGATTTAGCAGAAAACGTAGCCATTTTTCTGAGCGCCAATTATCAAATGGAACAGAAACAACTTCAACTTTATCGATTTTCTCTTTGACAGAAGCTGAGATCGAGTAAAGCTTTGATATTACACTGCGCTGCTGCATGTATATATTGCACAACGAAGATTGATTTTTGCACCACCGAAGCATCTCAGCACCACTCATGCCTAGGATAGCGTTTTCAAGGTCTCAAACTTGTGCATCATTGGTTTTATCCATTTGCCATGATTGGTTATTTTTTCGGGGAAATGTCAAAATATTTTTAATTTTTTAATATTCAATAAAGGATGAATTTTACACAAAAATAATTAATTTATATTATATAGGTATAGTAAAAAATAATTATATAATAGATCGAGCAAATCTAATTACTTTAATTCTTAGTATGAGATTTGAATTTAAAACTTCACCTTAATAGCATGAGATTTGAATTTAAAACTTTATATGAATATGAAACCCCATACAAACTAATTAATTTACACGTTATGGATATTGCAAAAAATAAAATATGTAATGAATCGACCATGACTTTAAATCATATCCTCATTTCTTCTCATGGCACTTTCCATCACACTTGAACCTAAAATTCTATGAAGACTAGACCTCATAAGAACCAACTAATTTACACTTCAAATCATATCGTCATTTCTTCCCATCACACTTGAACCTAAAATTCTATGAAGACTAGACCTCATAAGAACCAATTAATTTACACCTTATAAGTATTGTCAAAAAATTAATATGTAATGGATCCACCAAATCCACTGACTTCAAATCATATCACCAATTCTTAGTATGCTTTTTGAAACTGACTCTATGAAGACTAAACCCCACACAGACTAACTAATTTACACCTCAGATATAAATGTCTAAAAATCAATATATAATGGAGCACCCAAATCCATTCACTATTATGTAAAACTTCAACAAAATTTATCAAAAATATAATGGTAGTTACAATATAATGGATACTTCCATTATCTACCTTGATTGTAAGTTGTATGTATTAGGAAATCAAACCTATAGATTACATCTTAACAAACCTACTTTATTATTACTAATGTTGTTGAGTAGCTTGATTGTAAGTTATATGTATATTAAAAACCCAAAGCTATAGATTACATCTTCCCAAGTCTACTTTGTCATTACTAGTGAAAGTTGTTGCTTGGATTTCACTAGTTTTTTTTGTGTTTTGAATAAATATATATGGACACAATAATATATTGAAATTTTATCTTATTAACATATATATAAAATGTCCAATAAATATATTCTATAATGTTCAAAAAATTACATTGAATGAATCAAATGAAGTCCATTATAATATTTGATATAACATTTAGTATTAATGTTGTGTCACTATTCCTTTTTATATACATATTTAAAATAAGATGGGTCATTATAATCTTAAATAAGAAGGGGTCTGGAGGAATGATGTCCACTATAATATTTGATATAACATTTAGTATTAATGTTGTGTCATTACTCTTTTTTATATATACATTTAAAATAAGATTGGTCATTATAATCTTAAATAAGAAGGGGTTTGGAGGAAGAAGTCCTTGTTCTTGTGTAGTGAGTGTTAGTTCTAGTGTAAGTCACATTATAAGCTAGTTAGCCCCTTCATTACATGTTACATAAAGTATTACTAATTTTTAATATTAGTTAGTGATTAAAAGACCTTATCCTATTTCAAAGGAAACAAATAAGTCTACTTCATTACATTAAGGTAGACTAAGGGGATAATTCAACTTCATTACAACATGTAAATATTTTGAGAAATAAGACTTAGCCTTATGAATCTATGTTTTCAAGGAGAGTTTTGGGCTACGCCATTTAAACTAGTTTATTTGTCACTTCATCTTATATAGCGTGGGTGCTCTTTAAGTTGGGTTAATCATATTGTGTTTTTTGGGCTATCAATACACACCCCATATAGAAGAGTAATAAATATTGTATATGCTAGCATATACGCCATTGGATCTAAAATATTTAAATACAATAAAGTATATGCCAACCTATAAAACATTGATTAATTTAACATGGGGTACTTATTGTTTTCTCATGTATGTGGTCGTAAGTGATTTGAACATCCAAAAGCTCCTCAAACACCAAGGTGTTGACTAGTATTGATTTTCTAGTATCATATTCACTGCATATTATTGTTAGAAATACTTATTTAGTATTCATTATTATTATTTTTGGGTTAATCTCTTTTATCTACGTAACATTTCCAAGTGGTTCCTCTTTGTCCATATAGATTCCCATCCTTCTATAAAACCACTTTCATACTTCCCTAATATTTTTGCTTCCAAAGTGTGGAACTTTACAAAGTTCTCTCCAATGACATTAGAGAAATTTTGAGGTCTAAAATGAGCCTCAAAGAAAAAACATACAACCAAAATAAACTTTATAAGAACCAATAGGATTAAAAATAATGATGTCAACCATGGGGGATGATTCACCATTTTTGGAGTTAAAAAGTAAAAATATTTAAAAATAAAAAGAACAAAACGTTTTTTTCAACTCGTATTTTCAACTTATCTCCCTAATTCCTCATTCAAGGAGTACCCATGTTGTATACTTTCAATGGACCATACTATAGGAAAAATGAGAAATACATATAAAAACGTGACTGCAATCACGTTTTTTAATGTATTTCTTATTTTTTGAAAAACAGAGTCCTTTGAAAGTATGCAAGATGTGTACTCCTTGGATGAGGAATTAAATTATGCATTCAACAAGTGCTCTGATTTGAAATTTGAGTAAACTGTAGGGAGATAAGTTGAAAAAATAGATTTTTCTTTTTTCCCTCTAAAATTTGTTGATGTAATCTAATCTTATCTTATTATTTCCACTATTATTTAATAATATTCTTAGGAAACCCATTTTAGATCTCAAAATTTTTCTAATAGAGGAGGTAGTGATGAAACTTTAAAATGCTGAAAATATATACCATGTCAACAACTACTCAAGTTTGAATTTTAACACATACACACAATTTGAATTATATATATTTAATTTCAATTAATTTCATTACTACAATAAAAATATATATTTATTTTAAATGACCCTATTATAATGTTTGATACTTTATTAAACAACAATAATTATTTGCATTCATTTTGAAATATGATTTTATATGATTTTAACAATTATATAGACAAAACGTATATATTTATTTTAAATGACCCTATTATAATTGTTGATACTTTATTGAACAAAAATAATTATTTGCATTCATTTTGAAATAGGATTTTATATGATTTTAACAATTATATAGACAAAAACCAAAAAAGAGAGAACAACGAATCCTTTGAAATTTTAAAATTGAGCAATCTATTATAGAATGAATTTCAAACAATTAGTACAACAATTTTTTATTTGTAAGCTGGAAACAATTTATATTAATATAAGAAAAAAGAATTGCATCATCAATATCCAAGAGAGTTGAAGTATTAGTACCGCAATTCATACCCCTCCTAAAGACCTAAGAGAAAAACACCTATTTTCCATCCATTGAAATATCACAATAATATCATATAAAGAACAATAAAAACATGAACCACATGGTCAACAAAAATAATGGAACCACAAAACAAGACAAATATCACAACACATATCATAATGGAACCACAAAACACATATCATGAGGCAATTATCAACAATAAAAACACGGGCAACTATCAACCATAAAAACATGGGCCACATGGCGAACAAAAACAATAAAACCACAAAACAATAAAGACAAATATCACAACACATAGCAGGAGGCAACAATAACAAGACAGAGATCGATGAAGTAACAATAAAAGAAAAAGAAAAATAAGATAGTAAATTATGCTAGCCAAATGGAAACCCATATAACCATGTACAAAAAATTCAGCCTTCCCATTTAAGGTAGCCTACCTATCAAAGAGTATGTCCATGGAAATTTTCATATATTTTATTCCATTTTTTGTTGTGTTTATATGTTTTTAAATGAAACGAAATTCAATGTGTAGAGTGTACGCATACTATTTTTGTATTGCAAGTTCAACATTCACATCTCAATTAATTACTTTAGTTTATTTAACTTAATTTTAACATCTTTAAATTTATGTTAGAGTTGATTTTAACAAATAAATAAGAATATTTTTTATACGATATATAAATTATAAATTAAAGTAGATTTATTGATATTTTGAATACTTTTTTAACATTTTAGGTAGGGCAATGGTAGGGTATAATTTTATTAAACTATAATTTTAATAAAGAGTTTTTTAGAATTGTAATTTGGATTGATTTGAAATTTGTATGTATACTATTATAGTTTATATTGATTTAAGAATTAAATTTGGTTTTTTATATTTCTTTTACCTAGGTGAAAGTTATTTCACAAATATATTTTCCCCACACTTTATCACTTTGCCTAGGTAAATTGTGCTTTACATGACATTATTACCTTTTACCTAGGTAAAAGTCACTTTTACACTTATATATCGCTTTACTTCATCTCTTAGAAGGTGCATGGTACTTTTGTTTATATTCCTTTAGTTTTATGCTTTGTTAAGTTACCCCTAGATTTTCATATTTCCATTATTTCTATTGTGAATACACCTAACTAGTTCATGATATTTTAATTAAGTCTTAAACCTTAGGTTTATTACCCAAGTATTGGCCTATTGGTACTTTCTTGTTATAATTTTTAGTTGAGGCCTTCAATTTTTAGTTGAGGCCTTCTCCCTGAGTTTCACCTGCTACTTTGTCACTAGAGGTTATAACTTAAAATATACGTGGTATACATGAGACTAGGCACCCACCCTTTGGCGCATGAGTTTATGTTGATTGTAGAAATAAATATACAAAGATTTTTTAAAACTCTCATTAGATTATAAATACATTTACATTTACATTTAAGTTTATGTTGATTGCAGAAATAAATATACAATAAGTATGAAAAGATAGTTATAATATTATTAAAATTTAATAGCATAAAGATTTTTTAAAAGTCTTATTACATCATAATAACTCATGAGATTGCAAATTTGATATGCTAAGTTTAGTGTAAATTGCATATCCTATATATACATATATAATCTATCTATCTATATATTAAAATAGTATTATATATAATATATATATAGTATATATAAATATATAAAATAAAAACCAAGAATGGAACAAAATATAGCTTTTGAGTTTATAGAAATCTGCATTGGACATTAAAAAATTCCCTAGAACTTCATTAAATAAAAATTAGATCACGAACTTGCAGATTCTGATATCCAATAAGCATGAAGCAAAGTTAATAAATGATCATGAAGATGAACACAAGAGAATATGTAATGAAATGAAAATACTTGAACATAAGATAGAAATAAGAAAGTTGGCAATGAAAAGAAAACATTATTACTCACAGCATAAGGCGATTTAAGAGAATTCACAAACTCATAGCCCCAGACATTAGGATGAGGATTGGCCATCCTTTTGATCAAACCACTGTTACTTGACACACCACAAGCCAAATTGGAAATTGCTGATTCAGCAAAAAACGTAGCCATTTTTGGGAGCACCAATTATCAAATGGAACAGAAACAACTTCAACTTTACCAATTTTCTCGTAGACAGAAGCTGAGATCGAGTAAAGCTTTGATATTACACTGCGCTGCTGCATGTATATATTGCACAACGACAGTGCATACGACAAATGAACAAAGAAAGTGGTGGGAAAGTGTGGTCAGAGTTCCAATAATTAAAACTTCTGATATTTCAACGACATGTGACTAACTACCTTCTATGTAACATTTCCAAGTGGTTACTCTTTGTCCATATAGATTCCCATCCTTCTATAAAACCACTTTCATACTTCCCTAATATTTTTGCTTCCAAAGTGTGAAACTTTACAAAGCTCTCTCCATTGACATTAGAGAAATTTTGAGGTCTAAAATGAGCCTCAAAGCAAAAATGTACAACCAAAATAAACTTTGTAAGAACCAATAGGATTAAAGATGATGATATCAACCATGGGGGATGATTCACCATTTTTGGAGTTAAAAAGTAAAAATATTTAAAAATAAAAACTAAAAAGAATTTTTTTCAACTCGTATTTTCGACTTATCTCCCTACAATTTTACTCAAATTTCGAATAGGAGCACTCGTTGGATGTGAAATTTAATTCCTCATCCAAGGAGTACCCATGTTGTATAATTTCAATGGACCATACTACATGAAAAATGAGAAATACATATGCAACCACGTTTTATTTTTTGAAAAATAGGGTCCTTTGAAAGTATGCAAGATGGGTACTCCTTGGATGAGGAATTAAATTATGCATGCAACAAGTGCTCCCACTCGAAATTTGAGTAAATTGTAGGGAGATAAGTTGAAAAATTAGTTTTTTCTTTTTTCCCTCTAAAATTTGTTGATGTAATCTAATCTTATTTTATTATTTCCACTATTATTTAATAATATTCTAAGGGGACCCATTTTAGATCTCAAAATTTCTCTAATAGAAGTTGTAGTGATGAAACTTTAAAACGCTGAAAATATATACCATGTCAACAACTCTAAATATATATGAATAACAAGTTTGAATTTTAACACATACACACAATTTGAATTTTATATATTTAATTTCAATTAATTTCATTACTACAATAAACATATATATTTATTTTAAATGACCCTATTATAATGGTTGATACTTTATTAAACAACAATAATTATTTGCATTCATTTTGAAATATGATTTTAACAATTATATAGACAAAACGTATATATTTATTTTAAATGACCCTATTATAATTGTTGATACTTTATTGAACAGCAATAATTATTTGCATTCATTTTGAAATATGATTTTATATGATTTTAACAATTATATAGACAAAAACCAAAAAAGAGAGAACAATGAATCCTTTGAAATTTTAAAATTGAGCAATCTATTATAGAATGAATTTCAAACAATTAGTACAACAATTTTTTATTTGTAATTTGGAAGCAATTTATATTAATATAAAAAAAAGAGTTGCATCATCAATATCCAAGATAGTTGAAGCATTAGTGCCACAATTCATATTCCTCCTAAAGACCTAAGAGAAAAACACTTATTTTCCAGCCATTGAAATATAACAATAATATCATATAAAGAACAATAAAAACATGAACCACATGGTCAACAAAAATAATGGAACCAAAAAACAAGACAAATATCACAACACATATCATGAGGCAACTATCAACCATAAAAGCATGGGCCACATGGCAAACAAAATCAATAAAACCACAAAGCAATAAAGACAAATATCACAACACATATCATAATGGAACCACAAAACACATATCATGAGGCAATTATCAACAATAAAAACATGGACCACATGGCGAACAAAAACAATAAAACCACAAAACAATAAAGACAAATATCACAACGCATAGCAGGAGGCAACAGTAACAAGACAGAGATCATTGAAGTAACAATAAAAGCAAAAGAAACATAAGGTAGTAAATTATGCTAGCCAAATGGAAACCCATATAACCATGTACAAAAAATTCAGCCTTCCCATTTAAGGTAGTCTACCTATCAAAGAGTATGTCCATGGAAATTTTCATATACTTTATTCCATTTTTGGTTGTGTTTATATGTTTTTAAATGAAATGAAATTCAATGTGTAGAGTGTATGCATACTATTTTTGTATTGCAAGTTCAACATTCACATCTCAATTAATTACTTTAGTTTATTTAACTTAATTTTAACACTTTAAAGTTATGTAGAGTTGAGTTTAACAAATAAATAAGAATATTTTTTTATATGATATATAAATTATAAATTAAAGTAGATTTATTGATATTTTGAATAATTGTTTAACATTTTAGGTAGGGCAATGGTAGGGTATAATTTTAATAAAGTATAGTTTTAATAAAGGTTTTTTTAGAATTGTAATTTGGATTGATTTGAAATTTGTATGTATATTATTATATTTATATTGATTTAAGAATTAAATTTGGTCTTTTATATTTCTTTTACCTAGGTGAAACTTATTTCACAAATATATTTTCACCACACTTTATCACTTTGCCTCGGTAAATTGTGCTTTACATGACATTATTACCTTTTACCTAGGTAAAAGTCACTTTTACACTTATATATCGCTTTACTCCATCTCTTAGACGGTGCATGGTACTTTTGTTTATATTCCTTTAGTTTTATGCTTTATTAAGTTACCCCTATATTTTCATATTTCCACTATTTCTATTGTGAATACACCTAACTAGTTCATGATATTTTAATTAAGTCTTAAACCTTAGGTTTATTACCCAAGTGTTGGCCAATTGGTACTTTCTTGTTATAATTTTTAGTTGAGGCCTTCTCCCTGAGTTTCACTTGCTACTTTGTCACTAGAGGTTATAACTTAAAATATACGTGGTATACATGAGACTAGGCACCCACCCTTTGGCGCATAAGTTTATGTTGATTGTAGAAATAAATATACAAGATTTTTTAAAACTCTCATTAGATTATAAATACATTTACATTTACATTTAAGTTTATGTTGATTGCAGAAACAACACATAATAAGTATGAACAAATCACGCTTGAGTTTTAATACATTTACATTTAAGTTTGTGTTGATTGCATAAATAAATATACATTAAGTATGAAAAAAGTATAGTTATTAATATTATTAAAATTTCTAATAGACATAAAGATTTTTTAGAAGTCTTATTACATCATAATAGCTCATGTAGATTGCAAATTCTGATATGCTAAGTTTACGTAAATTGCATACTCATAATATATAATATAATACTATATATTATATATATAATATATATATATATATATATATATTATCTATATATATATATATATTATATATCTATATATATATATATATAATAGACGTGGAACAAAATATAGCTTTTGAGTTTATAGAAACCTGCGTTGGACATTAAAGAATTCTCTAGAACTTCATTAAATAAAAATTAGATCATGAACTTGCAGATTCTGATATCTAATAAGCATGAAGCAAAGTTAATAAATGATCATGAAGATGAACACAAGAGAATATGTAATGAAATGAAAATACTTGAACATAAGATAGAAATAAGAATGTTGGCAATGAAAAGAAAACATTATTACTCACAGTATAAGGTGATTTAAGAGAATTCACAAACTCATAGCCCCTGACATTAGGATGAGGATTGGCCATCCTTTTGATCAAACCACTATTACTTGACAAACCACAAGCCAAATTGGAAATTACTGATTCAGCAAAAAACGTAGCCATTTTGGTGAGTGCCAATTATCAAATGGAACAGAAACAACTTCAACTTTACCAATTTTCTCGTAGACGGAAGCTGAGATCGAGTAAAGCTTTGATATTACACTGCGCTGCTGCATGTACATATTGCGCAACGACAGTGCATACGACAAATGAACAAAGAAAGTGGTGGGAAAGTGTGGTCAGAGTTCCAATAATTAAAACTTCTGATATTTCAACGACACGTGATTAACTACCTTTTATGTAACATTTCCAAATGGTTCCTCTTTGTCCATATATATTCCCATCCTTCTATAAAACCACTTTCATACTTCCCTAATATTTTTGCTTCCAAAGTGTGAAACTTTACAAAGCTCTCTCCATTGACATTAGAGAAATTTTGAGGTCTAAAATGATCCTCAAAGCAAAAACGTACAACCAAAATAAACTTTATAAGGACCAATAGGATTAAAGATGGTGATGTCAACCATGGGGGATGATTCACCATTTTTGGAGTTAAAAAGTAAAAATATTTAAAAATTAAAACTAAAAAGCATTTTTTTCAACTCGTATTTTCAACTTATCTCCCTACAATTTTACTCAAATTTCGAATAGGAGCACTCGTTGGATGTGAAATTTAATTCCTCATCCAAGGAGTACCCATGTTGTATAATTTCAATGGACCATACTACACGAAAAATGAGAAATACATATAAAAACGTGATTGCAATCACGTTTTATTTTTTGAAAAACAAGGTCCTTTGAAAGTATGCAAGATGGGTACTCCTTGGATGAGGAATTAAATTATGCATTCAACAAGTGCTCCCACTCGAAATTTGAGTAAACTGTAGGGAGATAAGTTGAAAAATTAGTTTTTTCTTTTTTCCCTCTAAAATTTGTTGATGTAATCTAATCTTATTTTATTATTTCCACTATTATTTAATAATATTCTTAGGGGACCCATTTTATATCTGAAAATTTCTCGAATAGAAGAGGTAGTGATGAAACTTTAAAACGCTGAAAATATATACCATGTCAACAAATCTCAATATATATGAATACAAGTTTGGAATTTTAACACATTACACACATTTGATTTATTATTTATATTTCAAATGTAATTTATACTGACAACATATATATTTATTTTAAATGACCTTATTATAATTGTTGATACTTTATTAAACAACAATAATTATTTGCATTCATTTTGAAATATGATTTTATATGATTTTAACAATTATATAGACAAAATGTATATATTTATTTTAAATGACCCTATTATAATTGTTGATACTTTATTGAACAACAATAATTATTTGCATTCATTTTGAAATATGATTTTATATGATTTTAACAATTATATAGACAAAAACCAAAAAAGATAGAACAACGAATCCTTTGAAATTTTAAAATTGAGCAATCTATTATAGAATGAATTTCAAAGAATTAGTACAACAATTTTTTATTTGTAAGATGGAAACAATTTATATTAATATTTAAATAAAAATAATTACATTATCAATATGCAAGAGAGTTGAAGCATTAATACCAAAATTCATACTCCTCATAAAGAGCTAAGAAAAAAAACCAATTTTCCAGCCATTGAAATATAACAATAATATCATACAAAGAACAATAAAAACATGAACCACATGGTCAACATAAATAATGGAACAACAAAACCGCAAGGCGAGGAACTTGATTGGATGTGCCCTTTTTGCAACAAATCTTTGATTTTCTGCTTGATTTCTTCATTTTCCAGAATGGAGCGACAATATATTGGCCCGTTGGGAATAGGTGCTCTAGGAGTTAGATCAAGTGAATGCTTGACTTGACAATGAAAGGGTACTCCCGTGGGTTAGGAGAAGATGTCCCTATATTCTTCCACGACCGCATCGACTTGCTTCTGCTACTTGGAGGAACCATTCCCTAGGATCATGGATGTTGCTATGACCTTCCCCTTACTTTTAGAGTGAATAAAAAAGAAAACAAATTTCCCATCCTAGGAGATGACCTTACTACATTTCTTAGCAGAGATCAAAGAGATGGTGTTAGGTGGGTCTACCTTCGGTATCCGGTATAACTTAGTACCAAAAGAGAAAATAACAGAGTGAGATCTAGACTCATATACAACATGTCACTTTCATACGTATGGTTGTCTTAATAATACATCACAAAATTCAAGAGGATATCTCATCCTTGGTGAAGCCACCCGATGGTGAATGGCTGTGGATGTGCTATAGTCAATAGGCCCAACTGTTTCATGAACTTTACTGAATGATGTTTTTTTGGCTCCTGTTGTTGACAATGAACTACAATGGAGAACCTTTCACCCACATATGTGAGTGGAATATGTGCTCCCCCTCTTTTGAATATTCAGGCTCATTCTTTTGGATCTTAGTGGTAGCCACAGTGGCACTCGGCTTCACGCCAATAATATGATTCGCTTTGTCATTCCCCTTATCAGGTTCTGACTCAAAGTCAGAACATGCATTGGACTTAGAAGCCTTTATCTCGACCTCCAGTGACTGCTTGGCCCGGTACTCACTTGTGTTCTGAGTGGAGCTCTTATGGAACTCACACCACTTTGCCATGTCCTTCTTTGTCTTTGTGGTCTTGTTTTTTTCTTGTGGCTTCAGTGGGTTATCTTGGGTCACCCTACCTTGGAGTTTCCCTTTTCTCTACAGTTTGGGGGCACCTTTCCCTTGCTTTGGATTCACAGATCCAAAGTCTCATAGTTTATGTTTAAGTCTATGCTCTATCTTGACAGTGTATCGGTACGTCGTGCCAAGCGAGCAGATGTCCAAGAGCTCCATCTCATCATGGATGTACCTTTGTAGGTAGCCATGGTACTTGAGTACCGAATGTTTCTCAGAATTGTTGATACCCAACTTCATGCAAAGGGTATGAAAAACATTGGTAAATTCTTACACGTCTTGGTCCCTTCCATGTCATAGTGTGGTCCACTTTATGTATGTATCGTCATATCTCTCGACATGGTATTACAACTCCTTGATGGTATCCCTAAAGGAATCCCAATTGGGTGTGACCGAAAATAGTGAGGGTATACTTTCATCCTTTTGCTCGCAATAGGTTTCCCACTAGTCCTTGACGTGGGGGGCAACTTTGAGAAGAGCAAAAGTAATCTTTTCCCAGTTGGAAAAACCATGAACAGAAAAATATCCTTCTAGCATATTTAACAATTTATCTATATTGTATCCACATATATTTGACCCTTAAATATGGGAATGTCAAAGTTAACTTATACCTTAAAGGGTGTGGCGCTCCTAGAGTAGCTACTGGAAGTATATGCGTCACTCTTGGGAAGCCGATGAAGGATTTGGGAAAAGTTGTCCATCATTGTGTTCCTTTGTCTTAAAAATTTATCTATTGTATCCACATCTATTTGACCCTCAAATATGGGAATGTCAAAGTTAACTTATACCTTAAAGGGTGTGGCACTACTAGAGTAGCTACTGGAAGTAGATGCATCGCTCTTGGGAAGCCGCTAAAGGATTTGGGCAAAGTTTCCCATCATTCCGTTCCTTTGTTACTCGAGGGATTCTTTGAGCAATATTTTGATAAGATATCCTGTCCCCTCATCTTTCTTTTCTTCCACAATGGGAGACCGTCAGGATTTGTGAAGCTGGTCTTGCAAAGGTTTGACTAGTTCAAGCCCTAATGCCTTATATCCCTACCTTGTTAGGGACATGTGAAGAAAAATAGGGAACGAGAAGATCGCTCTGATAACAATAATTTGAATTTAAACAGGAATGCAACGAATTATAGATATTACCATAAAAATAAAGATGCAGTAGAAATTACACTTCATTTCATTAATCTCAAATACTGAAATATGCTTGCAAATAGATTGGAAATAAGACTAGCTTAGGCGATGATAGCTTATCTCTGAGAAGAGACGTGGTGGATACATGCCTTTGAACTATGTTACAATGAGGATCAAGAGGCTATTTATTATTGTAAAACATGAGAAAACCCTAAATAACCAAAACCGTAACCCTAGGAGATGTAACACCAAGAGTTTGTAGGCCCCATTGGGTTTAGTTAGGCAACTGACTTCTGGGGTCATAACCTGGTCATATTATCTCTGTTTCACACATATGATACCTTATTGGAAAGGTCTATCTGATTACTACAAGTTTTGTCGCAGGCTCCCACCTACACTCATGGGCCTGCTACGAACCTAAAAAACACTGTTTAGGGGGTCAAATCTGCTTTAGAAGTTCAGGACCCAAAAAATTGCTAAAAATAGTAAATTCTAAAATAAATAAGGAAACAAATGGAAATGACTAGAGGTTTAGGTGGGATAGGTGGGTGGCCACAAATATCCACCTAGATCAATAGGTGTGATGATATTGTCCAAACCACAATATAGACTAAAAGCTTGAGGCATATAAGAAGATAAATTCCTCGAGGGAACAGGCCCAAGGAATATATCAAGTAAAGAGTGAAATGTTGTGGATAAAGAGGAAGGGGTGGTGGTGGTGGAAGTACCCATAGACTGGGGAGGAGGGTCGATCATTTGAATATCTTCCTGAGCCTCTGGCTGCCACTCATCCTCCTCCACTTCTTGTTGTCCATGCACCAAAAATGAGATGTCTTCAACCTCCATCTATATTAGACCTACAACCCTCTGCTCCCCCACTTCCTAGTTTTGGATTAATTCTTCCTCCTCTGCAATTGACGAACTTTCATCTCTAAGTTCTCCCCATTTTTTTCTTCTCCAAAACCCCAGGGGACAATCTTGCACCATATGGCTATGTTTATGGCATTGGGGGCATTGAAAGGGAAGTTCCTCGTAGTCAATAATCTGAGTTTGCGAGTACCCATGTAGGTGTAGTTCAATTTTTTCCGCCAAATGCTTCCTAGGATCAAGCTTTACGAGGAGCTGGGCTATAATCCTACACTTAGTCTCTCTGAAGGACATATCTGATTCGATAAAAATCCCCATTTTGTTCCCTATCGCCTTAAACACATCTTCTGTCCATAGATGAGGAGACAAAGCTGGTAATCGAACCTAGATTGGTATTTCCTCCAGCTTTTTTTTTTTTTTTCGCATCAAACAATGACACCCATCTCTTAAAGAGAATCAATTCCTAAATGACGAATTTCTCTCCAGGACCCATTCACATTATTTTTGTTGAATCTAACCATAAACCACCTATGTGCCAAGGTGATCACCTCAAAATGGTTATGCGGTGCCCCCTTCCAAGCCTTTGAAATCCATTCTGAAATGTAGTTTGTTGAATAATGTCTACCCTTTGCTCTCCCGACTTTGATGAGTTTTAAACTTCCATTTTGTTATCAATTTGTATGTCAAAACCAAGGACAAGGTTCAAGTTCTCTGCCTTCTTTCTTATGCATTTTCCTTTTCTCCTTTTCGACCCAAAATAGGAGCCTTTTCCCTGCTCAATAGCCTCATGTTGGATCTTCCCTCCCTGTGCTGGAGTAGGATCTTTGAGTATCCACCCAAAATATTCATTTGTCAGCACCTTTTGTATGGTAAGCTCCCTAATTTCTGCAGTCTTCCCTTCCTTTTCTGGCCGCAACGCCAAACCCCCCGTCAATGTCCTCGGAAGACTTAAGACCAAACCTCTACCATTCTCAACTCCTGTGACTTCTTGGATGTTTACTTGTTCTTGAACCTTCTTTTCCTTTGCGAGAGATTCATGGGTTTCTCTTGCCTTCCACTCTCGATTACCCAGTACCTTTTCACCCCTCTAGGGCAAGTGCTTTTCTTTTACTTGTAATTTTTTGATCAAACAAGATTTAAGCCCCTCGTTTCCCTATTTCCCACAACTATGGTCAATATCTTCAAGCCCTCCCATATAACTACAGAACCAAAATTATCCAAAGGGGTTTTGGGCCTTACTAGAAGATCTGTCGATTGCCCTGTGGAGAGCTCCTCTTCTTTCACTGATCTTCTTTGACCATCCTGAAACCCTTTGTGAGAATCAGAGTGCTGTTATGAAAGAAAAATAGTTGCCTTCTTCTAAGAACCCTAAACCTCTTTCAGGTTTCCGCTCCAACCGTGAAAGACACATTTTTCTAACTGGAGATCGAGTTGGTAGCCTTACCTTGTCCAAATTTTGTTGAGTTGGCTCAAGCCTCCAGATTGATAGGTTATCTTCAGGCTTGGGCTCCAGTTCAACATAGTCTCTCACGCTAACCATTTTCCCTACATGAATGAGTAATAATAAAAGTAAACGGCGATGTCTGCTATATTTCCCTAGTAAAAACCCCGAGCAGGTGTGCGATAACTGAATGTGACTACGAGAATTTTCACCTTCCTTGTAGTGATCCATGCGAAGACCCAATTGCTTCTTGCATGCACGAAAATCCAAGTTAAACCGACTGCTGTTGAGTGCGCTCCAGGTGTTAACCGTAAAAACGTCCACGATCACCATCTGTGTAGCTAGGGTTGCATTCCTGTAGCAATCCCTAGGCGTTCAAATCCTGAAACCCTAACCATCGCTTCGCTCACTAGATCCATAAAACCAAGTTTGTTACTCTAAATACTAAACCTATATAATAAAAATTATATTTTAT